>NDXB01005109.1:92304-116746 GCA_002631895.1 Agapornis roseicollis
CCCCAGAGAAACATAAACCACAGGTGAGTGCGAGTACCATGAATGAGAAGCTGCACAGGCCCAAATTAACCTGAATTAGCATCATGAGCCTTTGCAACCAGACTTCATTTGCTACTCAGCTGCAGACAGTTTCTGAGGTTCCTGTCTTTTTGTATGCAGTAGTTTTATGGGGCTTGATCTTGTGCCTCACACCCAAGTTAAAATCCATCCAAGGGGAATGGCAACATAAAGCAAGGTGAAACTTAGCACCCTGCTAAGGTGCTACTGCTTTGAGGAATGCAGCCTGATGTCTCCTGGAGAAAGGAAGAACCAACCACAGAAAAACAACTCTACCGTTTTACTTGGAGCTGGTTTGAGTCATGTGGTCCTAACAGGGTTTGCAGACTGAATTTCAACACTCAGCAATGCCCACTGTGACATCCACATGCTACTGGAAAGGGCGGGACATACAAGTCAGGAGCCTGAGGAGTCCAGCTGCAGCATCAGAACACAGGCAACAGCAGACAAGAAAGCATTCCAGGCTGAGAGCGAGTAGGAAACAGCAGGTGAATATTTGGCGATGGCTAGATACTGCTATGCAAAAAGACCTCACCCCCCTCACCAAATCTGTTTATATAGATCCCACTTTCCAGAAAGTTCTATGGTAGCAACCAATATTCCTTATCAGAACTCTGCTGAGGGTCACTTCAACTTCACTCTGCTGCATCCTTACAAGCTACTTTGAAACAATTCTAAGGCTTTGCTGGTGTTCCATGACCAGCTCTAAGGCTACACCCCAATGCAAACCCCTTCTCAGGAGGAGCCCTGCAGGAAAGAACCTGTATGCACATTTCCTTCCCACAGATAGAAACAGAAGTGTGCTGTTCACACTGGATATACGTAAAACCATGCACACATGGGTTTCATCCATCAGATATCAAGCAGGGCATAGAAATGAGCAGGTTTTCACTTCAGTACCTGTGTGCCCAAGCTGGGATTGCTGGAAACAGCTGAGTATGGAGAAGGGGCTGCCCAGTCCCTGGGACAGGCCATAGAAGGAAGGTGAAGCTGGGACAACCTGACTCACAGTCCCACATGGGGCATCAGGGCAGACAGTCACTGCAGGGAGCAGCTACAAGCTGTTTCCTCCTAGGATTTACAGATAAATTACTGCTTTTAGCCCTCCCTGTCATGTCTGTGGGCATATGCAAAGGCAGCTCCTGCCCCCAGATTCTTCTATGTCAGGGAATAACAGTGTCTCTATCATTTACCTACACTCTGCTCTCCCCCAGCTTGATGCACATGGCACACAGGCATATGCATTGCTACACACGTGCAACACCCAGCACTTCAAGGTGACAATTCAGCTCGGCTCTTCAGCAATGCACAAGGGACAATTTACAGCAGCAAATGCCCCTCTCATCAACCTGCATGCACCTTCTTTAGCCAGGATTCTCCTGCTCAGGTCTCTTGGTAAGATCTATCAAGTTACAAAAGATGGGGTGAGATACTTAGGAAAAACATCTTGTAGTCTCTGAAAAAGAACAAGATACTCTCCTTAAAGAAGCAAACTTTGTTTTTTCTTGCCAATCTCACAGATAATTTGCTTACCAGCAAAAAATTCCAGCTGTCTTTTTCCACTTGGCAGCAGAAGCCAGCACCTTGCAATGAATAATACATATCCTGCTCAAACACAGGTGACAGAGCAATCACTGCCTAGGAAGAAGCAATGGGGCTGAGCCTCTCAACACATCCTGAGCATTCAAAAGCATTTTTGTATGGATGGGGTACTAACTCCACTTCCACTGGTGCTGAGCAACTGAGTTTGATGGAAGGAATCTTTTTAACAGTTAGCCTTTTACACAGACAAGTGGTCAATTCAGAAGATTGGATTAAGTTCAGAAAGAAAGGAAAGGACAAGGAAGAAAAGCTGCATTAATGGACTAAGAGACCATTATTCTATGGATTCCTCCCTCCAAAATGGAAAATAAACCTCCTTAGATCAGGCTAGAAAAACAATAAATATCTATTTGTAAGTTTTCAATGCTACCCCAGCCCTTTCATTGCAGGAACAGATCATTCTGCTACTGCAGTGAAGAAATACAGATGCACTTGAGGCGTATTTGCTGTCGTCTTTGCAGAATGGGCAAACAAACACCCAGCTCCAGACTGGATCTGTTCCCATAGGGAGAGGTTTGCAGATTAAAAGTAATTAGGACACTGTAATTAAAAACCCCCAAACAAACAAAGAAACCCCCTAACACCACCTCTCCTTTCACAAGGGCCAATCCTACAACCTTCTTTCTCCAGAGCAGAAAATCACAGTTGTGGTTATAACTAACAAAGTCTTTTAAGAGAGTTAAATGCCATTTTAATGCATTGAAACCAGGCTTTTCACAGCCATCCCCTACAGCCTAAACATACATTAAATCAATTAATATTGACACATTATAACAATGACTCACTGTAAAACACAAGTTTGGCTCCATGTGTCACCAAAAGCAAAAATATTCCATCAGCAGCTCGATGCTTTGGATCCAGATTTTAGGTTTGCTCTCTCCCTCGCTCATGAGCTGTTTTTGGCCTCATGTGGGATAGGTTTATGCAGCAAGTTATGCAAAGAATGGCAATTTCCCTTTTTTACATTAAAATCAAAGGGATAAAGGAGCAGATCCATATTATATCTGAGATGAGTCAATTGACAACAGCAGGTCTGGATTTGGAAGGAAACCTGGTTCATACTCACAGGTGACTGTTAATGGTTACTTTCAGGTTAGCTCACTGACTCTGCCACTTACAATACTTCTCTGTGTCATAAAGGACAAGATAATCTTGTGGATAAAACATTTCACTGTTCCTTGTGTCCCTAAACATAACCACACTGGATGGAGGGAGCCCAAGCTCTCCACTAAGCAACAGCAACACAATAACACACGGCAGGAATGCAGCCATAGGACAGCACCCATTTTCCTCTCCATCCTTCCTTATCCCATGGGGACAGCGCTGCTTCGCTGTAAGAAGGTGGCAAATAAACATTTACTCCTGGCATTAGCTGCCACATCCTTGTGCTGTAGCAGTGCCAGTGCCATACCCAACTGGCAGGTTCTTTATAATATGCCTGTGTATTGACAGGCACCAGCACTGAGTAGGAAAAGCAGGAATCCAAGAGGACAGGAAGAACTGAAAGCCCAGGGCTACTCCAAACATTGAGATCTGTGGTTTTTCAGCTTTCAGTTTTTTATCTTACATTACTGATGGCATTCCAAGACATTGGGAAAGAAACAGTGGGCTCTTTGCAAGCTACAGTGAGGCTCTGCTGAAGCTTGGAGCATGGCACTTCCTGTTACAGACAGCTCAGTAGGTATTCAAATGTAATGGAGGGTTGTGGGGGGAAACTATAAAGAAAAGGATATCTTCCTAATCAGAAAGCAGGAAAATGTGGTTTGGACACAGTCAAGAGGAAGGTTTGTTTTCAAGGTGAAACACAACAGCCATATCTGTGACAGAAGCCAGCATGAATGTGACAGCTGTGATGAGATGATAAATACCCATGATCTTTCTGGGGATAAAAACTTGATTTACTGCTAGAGAGAGAATCTATCCACCACTTCATTTCAACACTTGCAAGACCTGGTCCTGAAGGAACCCGACACTCCACAATCTTTTTGCTTATGTAATGACTGAGGAATATTGGACTTGCCTCCATCAGCACCCCCTGGGAAGACAGTAGGAGTTACTGGTGTGAACCAAGTGGATCTGCATAGCTCCAGCAGTGACTTAGGTGTTGGGTGGGTGTTTTCCATCTATTTGCAGCCCTTAGGCAAAGCTAGGACAGCAGAAGGGGCGGAAAAATCCCATCCACTGGGAGAGCTGGTCTTTAGCAACCAAAATGAGTGTAAATTCTGGAAGCATCTCATAGGAATATTGCTCTGTGCCAGATTCCATACACCAGTTTATAGTATCCTGCCTTTCAATGTACAAACAACTTGTCCAGTTTCCCTTCCCTCATGTTGCTCATCTTTTTCCCTGAGGACATGGTGGAGGAGAGGGAAATAAATGTCCTTCCAAGCTGTCACTAAGCAGAGCCCTGCTGACACCATCACAGGGCAGTGAAGCAAATGCACAGCGAACAGGAGGTCAGTTACCAAAGCAGTGCTGGAAAGCAGCTTTTGAGACAAAAAGAGCACCAGCTGAGCAGAGCAGCTCCTCAGCTGAGTATCTTGGCTCTCACCTGTGTTCATAGTGGTGGGACAGGAAACCAGAGGAGGGCTGGATGTCCACCTGCAAGACAGTTCTGATTGGACTCCGAAAAGGTGTTTCAGAGCTAAGTGAGCGAAAGGTGCTGAAGTCATGGGTTCCCACCAGGAACTGAGCTGCCTCCTGCATGGCAGGAACATTCAGGTAGCTGAAATGAAAGGCAAAAGGAAACGAGCATCATAACTTATTATGTTACATGAATCCAAATCCAATTAATTGGTGAGAGGCTTAAACCTGGCACACAGATTTAACATGGCAGCATTCTGGAAACACATTCTGCAAGATGGAGTTTGTCTTCTAATGGTCCAAACCACAAACCAAGATGCCAAGTGGCCTGAGGTCTGAAGGTATTCCAAACCCCAGGCGAGATGAGGGGTTGGCAGACGCATGCTTCTACCCAAACCATTACCCTGCTGTGCTTCTTGTAACGGTTCAGTTCAAATAGCTCTATTGCTGGCTGAAGTGGAGGGCAAGAGAACCAAAATCCTTTGCAGTATCTGGATCTTATAAAGTGAGGATGATATTGCCACGTAAGAAAATATCAAACACTAGGATGGTTTTCCAAACCTTAGATTTGCAACAGCCAGAAGATGAAATTAGGAAGCAACAGAAAAGGAATGAGAACTGTCAGAGATGAAGCCAGACTAAACCAGAGGTGGAAATGCAGAAGAAAAGGCCAAGGGTAAAATTCAATGTCAACTGTCATTCAGATTTCTTCATTTGAAGTATCTAGGCCTGTTCAGAATAGCCTCCAGCAAAGGCATTTAGACAGATTTCCTGACACATTTGCTGAACAGATGCTTATTTTTCTTGCTTCTGTAAACTTCTAGGAAAAGCTTGAACAAATGGGCACGATCCATGACTTCAGTCTTCCACATCTTAACAGAAGTCAAAGTGTTTCTGAAGAAACCCCAAAATTCAAGATGAGATTTACCAACACCATTCATTTTTTCCCTGTCTTTGAGAAAACTGACCAGCACTTCCAGAATCCTGGACACACTGAGCAGCACTGATGACACCTAGCTGGCAGTTCAGATGGCTACAGAGGTTTACTGTGTATTCTGTGTTTTATACACCAGACATGCTCAGTAGTGCACACACTATGAGTTTCTCCACTACCAGCAGTCCCAATGTCCCACCTTTTAGTAAGACACCTCCCATTCAGCATTGCTAATACACTCACTTGATCCTTTATGTGGTATTGCCATTTACCTGCAGTGTCTGGACTAAATTTAATGGCATTTCATAAAGATTAATGGGCCTGAGATTAAGGCCCATTGTGCACATACACATGAAATTGCAAAATTAGTTGTTACTTTTCCTTTCCACAGCCCACAGAAAGGAAAGTCAGCAATTTAATGTTAGCACAATGCCATCTTCACCCCTCCAAGACAGCTGAGATCCCGTTTTTCCCCTATTAGCCACAATTGTTATTCCAATAGTGGTGATGAAATTGCCACAACTGGCTGCAAACGTGTTTTTCTACAATGTTGTGGAGAGCTCCACTTTCTTGGCTGTATCTTTATCTCAGTACAACATAAACTAAGAAGACAATAACAGATTATCTTCTGAGGTTTGTATGGTTCCTTTCCTCACCCACTGTTTAACATGTTCCAGGTTGTTTGTTTTTTCTTTCTAAATGGCACTGAATTTGTTTTTCTTCCCTTGCATATACAAGTACTGATCTGTTATGACTCAGTGGCTACTCCAAGAACACAAGTGAACACTGAGCCAGATATACCGGTTTGTTATTGTAGGGTTGCTTGGAGTTATTGGTCTCACTATTCAGACATACAGGCAGTCAGACAGGGAATGAGAGAGCAGATTTACACACAGTCAACTACCAGGAATAAAACTGGGAAAGAAAAAGTAAGATTAAAAAGGAGAATTCTCAGCCTTCATTCTTGTCTGTCTCTATGGTCACACTTATTCTCTGGGATCTGCCAGGCAATGCATTTCTGCCTATCTGCATCATGTCAGAGCACTGCTCCTCTGGCCAGCTGTCTGAATAGGTTTGCTGTCTGAACTGGCAAGGTCATCTGAGGAAATGCTCATCAATTCCATTAGGGAGGGACACACAAAGCTGTTGATGGACTTTACCTGGAGTCACTGAATATTTCGGAACTGCTAAGCGTGTTTATTACAGGTAACACCATACTATTCAGAAGAACTGTAAGGCTTAGTGAACATAACTCAGTGCAGCTGCACCCATTTCAACAGAGAAATCTTGGCAATGTGAACAGGGAATCTAGTCTCATGTGGAAATTACCCCCTCCCGCTTCCCCCAAAAGCCAAGCCCTTCCATAGTGCTGATGAGGCTCCCCAGGGATGTTTAATGGAACACACTTACCCTCCCTTAGGAGCCCAGCAGAGATCCCTTTCAAACACTGGGATTTCAGAATGATGAGAGCAGCCCATCAACAGCCGATAGATGTAGGTTCTTGACAGTGCGGAGAAGCGTGCATGGAAGGTGCTGGGCACCCGGTGGGCATTCAGAATGCTGTGAGGAGAGAAGAGAGAGCGAGATGGAGAGAAATGTCATGCACTAGTTCAAAAGCTTTTGTCTGGTCACCATATGGATGGGAACTGAAACACACAATGGATTCTTTGAGAAACCACACTTAAAATTCATTAAATCTCACTCTCTGCAGAGTCCATGACTAAGCAGTGACCAAGGATTTGCATCTCTAGGCTGCAACAGGCATCTGTCAGCTAGAAGAAAACAGAAGAGCCTTAGCATCATCCCTGTCATCAAACACACACCAATGTTAGGTCATCTATCAATGCATTTTGGGGATGCTCATACCATCACAAGAGGCTAAGACCAATCAGCCCTTCACCTGAGAAATGGCAACTGATGGTGTGTGTTCTTTGATGCACAATGAGACCAAGCACCTCACTCAGCCCATCAAACCATATTGCGGATCTGGCTGAAGGCACGTGTGCTCCCAGCCATGCTCAAGGCAAGAGGCAGCAACTTCCCAAGGCAAGCTGACCCCTCCAGCTGAGGAGCACACCTTACATACACTGTGTCCTTCTGCTGCTTGCAGATCCATAGTCCCAAATGTGAGTGGGAAGGATTCCCTCAATAACTGATACCTCTGTGCTCACTCTCAAAGGTTTCACAGCTCGTTGTAGCAGATGGAGATAGCTTAAATGAAGTCACTTCACCCCACAACCTCCAAGACAAACAGGACTTTGCTATAGCAATGAAAATAAAGGTGCATCCCATCATCACCTATATTGAATCTGTCTGGAAACAGAATGCTGCATGCAGGAGACCTCCTCACATGTCATGTGTGCAGAAAATAGCTTTTGGGAACGTTCATGTCTATTTATCTTCCACTGATTCTGGGCATTCAACTCACGAATCAGCTTTCTAGGCAGCTGATCTTCCCTGTTTTCTTCTACAAGCAACAGGGAGAAACCGCCTTGTTTCTCTAAGCCAGCACCACCATTACCATCAAACACAGACAGCTTGGTAGCCAGAAGGGAGGGAATGAAAGCTGTTAGAGAAGAAAACACCCTTCTTTTCAGCAAGGGAGAAAACAGAGCTTCCCTGTGTTCCTGCCCCAAAGCGTTATCATTGATTTGAACATATCAGCACAGTTTTCACAGGATTTGATTTTTCCCGTATCCCAGACGCTGGCTATTTACCACACTGCAGGGAGCATACAGCAAAAAGCCCCTATTACACAGGCACTGCCTCACTGCAGGTGTTACTTTAGAGGATACTTTTCCTTAGAAGGTATTTTTCTCCTGCTGTGTGCCCTTCTCTGTCTTTGGGGTTTGACATAGTGAGGAGAAGGGACCCAGGGCAGCCAAAACATACCATTTGGGACCAAGTAATAGAAAAACCTATTTATTCACTTGAAAAAGGTTGGTGCTCCAGGGATTTATGCCAGCTCAAGTGCCTCTGGCTCACATCCTTTGACTGCAAAGGCTCAGACCACAGAAGAAGAAATTAAAGCTGAGGCACAAAGATTTGCAATAACAAGCCCTGGAGATTGCTCCACTGCTACAAACTCTCAGTAGAAACGCAGACTACATCCTCCAGGCCTGTGATTGAGTTTAAACCAAGGCCCTCCAGCTTCTTCTAAACACAGGAATATAATAATTACATTTATTTTCCCTTGTTTACATGCCTCCACAAGCATTTCATCTATCTTGAGCTTTTCTTATTAACATTTATGTGATTTTTATTCAATAACCATCCTTTCAGTCCCTCTGATAGAGTGAAGCTTTCAGAAAAGCCTAGTTATGCTCACATGGTCTTCCACGCAGGCACCTTTTCTGCCTCTTCCAGCAGATGCAATTGCTACCAGAGGCTTTTTCTAGCTAGGAATGTCTTTCCAGCACTTATTCCAGCACCTGCATTTCAGGCCTTGTTAAGATCCCATTATTTGAAAGCCTGCTGGTAAATACAAGCTCATGGCATCCTTCACCTTCGCAAAGGAGCCTGAATTTCAGAGGAGATTGAAGCAAGAAAAACCCAAAGCCACCTAACTAGCAATGGTAATTTATTGGATACAAAGATACTCTCCACAAGTACATCCTACAGAAGTTAAATGGCAATTTACAGACAGTGGGGGGAATCTCAACTCTGTCTTCTTGTCCCTCAAGCAGCATTACAAAACTGAAACCAGAAAGAGAAGGTGTGAGTCTACTGTATTACCACCCCTACTTAAGGGGCTAAGTCCTCCTGAAGTCACCCCAACTATGAATTAAACTCTAATCTTTGTGGACAAGATCCTTTCAAATATGCTTTGCAAATCTAAAAGACAGATCAGGTGATAGAAGAAACCCACCATGCTACAAAAGCTTATTATTGCTGCCGCTACAGTCAGCAAGCTTGGAATCTTGTTTCCCTTCCAAGCTCTATCCCCAATAACGTGTTCATACAAAGATCCCTGTCTCCATCACCCCTTGCTTGCAACCACATGAAAGGGCTGAGTTTTCTCTTCAGCATTAGGAGAGAATTCTTCTTGGCAAAGTCATATTTACAGAGGAGGGGATGGTTGCTGAATACACTCAGATTCATGCCCATCACCAGGCTCTTTAATGGAAAGCAGCTGAACCATTTTCAGACCCAGGGAGAAAGGAGAAGTGGAGCCAAGTGCATGCTGAGAAACCCAAAATCTAACCGATCAGGACTGTATTGCATTTGATCAGAAGATATCACCCCTGAGAGGTACACTTCAGGTCTTAGTGAGATAAAAAACTTCTCCCATCTGTAAGACCCCACTGCTGCCTCCGTTCAGAGATACTCTCTTAACTCGAAACCTTCCTCAGCAGCAATCCTGTTTGCTCTTTGACTACCCAAAGCATCACAAAGCTCACTATAACTATGTATCTAGGATTGCTAGTATGGGAAATAGAAGGGTCACAACAGTAGACTTTATTCTCTTGGGCAACTTACTCCATTAAACTCAGACAATGCAACTCGCATGTTCTAAGCCTAAACTCAGGGGAGAGCACTGAGATTCAGTGGCTGGTGACACACAAGAACAGACTGATTATTACAGTGGTATCCTCTGGCTGTAAAATCACCTAGTTTTGCCTCCCAAACAACTGCTTTAGTCCTTTAAGGAAGGAAATCAAAACTATGACCTACTTAATGCTCCCTGTAACAGCTAAAACATCCAGAAAGGGTTTGATTTCCATAGATTCTGACCTAGTTTTCAGGCTGAGCAAAAAATAAGAACTAAGACCCTGCACAAGTCAAATTCTATTTCAGAATCTTTTCTTTTTGCTTTAATTGACACAGCAGCCTGGAGAGAAATCACCTCCAGCCCCTCAGCAGATGCACTGGACTCTTCACACATATGTCAAAGAAGGTGAAAGCTATCAAGGGACATAACTCACAGATGTTAAGCTGTAACTTAGCTATCTTGAGAGAAGGATTTGCTTTGTGTTCTGGCTTCTCAGCACAGAGGAATCTAGCTGTTACTTTAAGAGGCACATGGAAGTGCAAATCTGTCAATCCTCTGTTATTATGCTAATATTCAATCTGAGGTTTGGGATGCATGATCTGACTTGTTACTGGATGGCTGTTTGTGGGCTGTGTAGTCAAAGCAGTGAAATCAGTATTTGCTTTGCTTTCAGGTACCCACTGTGAAAAGTTTGCTTTCAGGGAGACTCCACCAACTCTGCAAACTGCTAAAACACATTTTTGCAAATAAGGTGTGGGGGAGAGCAATTTCCCTTACACATTTCTGGGGACTGACAGGGATGCATTGCTAATGGCAGCCACACTCTGTAACAAACCCAAGCAGCGTAATGGTCATCACACACTGTCCTTAGGTTGAGCTCACCTACTCCAAGACATCACAAGAGGGTCTTATGGAGGGACAGTAACAGTAAAGCCAACATGGACAGTCAGAAGACTGTCAGGATCAAAGTGGTGTGGCCCTATCCTGTCCACAAAACTGTCTGAGAGCTGTTAAAGGAACTGCAAACAGGGAAAAAGTCAGTTGAAACAACATAATAAACAGCCACTAACAGGAACTATGTGCCTCTAGTAATAAAGCTCTCTCAGTGCCTTTCAGCTCTCTTTCCTAAGCTCAAATTCCAAGGATTTTACTTGCTCTTCTCCTTCACCCTCTGATGGGTCCCTTGGTACTTGTCTGGAGGTGAAAGAATGCAGCTAGCTCCAACAGAGCAGCTGCAGCTTCTGCTCCAGTCACTGACCAGGCTAAGAGACTGCAGATGAAGGGTCCCAGTCTATTTCATAGAATCACAGAATTATTTGGGTTGGAAAAGACCCAATCTCCAGTTCTGAACCCCTGTCATGAGCAGGGACACATCACACTAGACCATATTTCCCTAGGCTCTGTCCAACCTGGCTTGAACATTGCCAGGGATGAAGCATTTACCACTTCTTTGGGTAACCTGTTCCAGTGCCTCACCACCCTACCGGAAGTTTGAATGTTTACAACATGTTTGAGAGGTCAAAGCATGCGATTCAATTGCAGATCAGCACCTTCCGCAAAGCATGACACAGTTCCAACCAAACCATGCTAGTTCACTCTTTGCACAGCATGTGGAACATGCAAGAAAGACCTCCTGGGAAAAAGTAACACCATTCATTTCTCCCTCCTTCAGACCCCAAACTACTTGACCACCTGCACATTAAGAGCTGAATTCAGTGTTCCCCAAGCCTTGGAGAACTAGAATGTTCCCCTGCAACACTGAGAATGGATGCAACTACAGTGTCAGTCCTCAAACCCCAGGCCTTGCTATGTCAGCATTTGTGTCAGGTCCTGTTTGGCAGAGAGATTAGAAAGTAAAGCAGACTAGCTGAAGCAGAAAGGGCGAAGCCTACCTCATAGTAATGTTGCTAATTCTTGCAACAATCCTGCACTGGGGTGGGGAGGGATGGGCTTCTTGGTCCTGGGCCCTTGCTCTGGCATGGGGAATTTGTCTCCGTAATCTTCCTTTATGTACATGTCACCAGACATCAGAAAGACTGAAGTCTGGCACCCTGCATGACAGTTCTTCTGCTCACCTAAATACCTCTTGTAGATTACCCACCTTCTTGCACAACACTCTGAAATGCTTTGACACACTCTTCCATACCGTACCTCACAGAGATTCAAATCCTACTGCACCAAATCCTGGGCAGACAAAGCCAATCTCTGCCTTGAAGAGTTAGTGTATGCGAATAAGACAAAGCAACAGAAGGAGGAATAGACCACAGCAAAGCAGTTGCTGGCAAATGGTCTGTTGATTCTATAACACAGCACAGATTTGGCTTTGTCTAAAAAAGCCTCCAATGTTTCATTTGATTTACCCTTTAACCATAAAAATGCACCCATGTCTGGGGAAGAACACAGAAACTGTCTGACAGCTGACAGAGAAACTGCACAACAGCTTGGGAAGGAAAGCAAAGAACACGAAATTCAATCCACCTTCTGAAAAAATCACAGGGTGTAGAAATTACTCATCTAATTGATGCAAACTCCAAACAGAAACTGTTGGTTTAATGATCGGGTTTTTTTCTGCATTTGAGGGTGGGCATTTAGGCTTTGCTCTCATGCAGAATAAGCTCACTGTGACATTCTTCAAGAAGTAATAGCAAGAAGAAAGAAGGAAGCAGGAAGAAGAAATGGCTGTTCTGCTCTCTGTAGATTGTTGTATCAACATTCACAGGCAACACTTCCTAGTCATCACCAGTTGGGTGTAGTATGAAAAGGACTTTATCCCATTGAGTAAAACATCAAATCTTACTACAAAAATATTCTACTGGAGTTTGATGTAAGTTTTCCAAACAAAGTTAAGCAGTAGCCTTGGTCTAGCAGGGAAAAAATAAAAAGGGCTGATGACACTGGAAAGGAGGAGCAGACTGCCAATGCTAACAGCAGCTTTGTTTGCTTGTTCTTCATTGTTTTGCATAGATACAGGTGAGAGGCAGTACTGCAGCCAGGTTTTTGCTAAGTGCTAATTCAGTAAGCAAAGGATATTAGGGAGTTTGGGGAATAAAGCAGCACTGAAAGTTAAGTACTAGTGTTCCAGCTCATGTGTGAAAGTAGAGTCATCCCATTGGGTTCAGTACTTACATGGTGACCCTAGTCTCTCACAAATACTCTTGGTTTAGGGGTACCAGCATAGATGATCTAACAATAACAGGAGCCTGGTGGTAGTAGAAATACACATGTGCAAGGAAGTGGTTTGGCAACACATATAGCAAGGGAAAACAGATCTTGTGGGTGAAGAATGGAGATCATTGCTGCATTTCCTACTTTCTCCAACAAAAAGAAAAGATTTTGACTTGCCACCAACTTACCAGATTGGCTCAGGCTTCAGGTGGTGATTAAGACCACGGACAAGCTGTTTCTCCTCAAAAGCTGGCTTCCCTGGAGCCCTCTGGATGTCAAGGTGAGCAGAGTTGCAGAGTGCATGGACACCGGTATCTGTGCGGCTTGAGATGTGGAACTTGACAGGAGCAACAGGCTGTAGGTTCTGCATTGCCTTCTGGAAGCCAAGATGCGATGGGATTCATGAATAGATTACTAGCTAGCTGGGAAAAAAACATCCTCCTCCTTACTAACCATATGTCTCTTTATTACTCACACAAAGAAGTAATTGGGAGTTTTACTGTGGGCTGCAAACAAAGGGATGGAGAGAAGCCTGTTTGGGGGACTTCTAGCACCAGTGGCTTCTCACCTTTTGTCCTGACATTACCTCAAACAGAACATACGAAATGCCATGAGCTTCCTTATGTGCACAACATAAAGTACAATATATTATCTGCCCATCCTTTATATCATTGGGAGAGTGGGAAAGACGACAGAGAATTGTCCATTTAAACCCAGGCACCATCCCTGCAATTTACTGCTAAGAACTGGACTTGGATTGCTTCAGCAGATCTTAAAGTCCTGGAAACAGCACACAGAGATGTCTGAATGACATCAGCCAAGACACCTGAAGGAGCTTAGGCTGCATCCTTTGCTTTCAGTGCAAGCCATAACAGTGTCAAATACTGCAGCTTATTGCTGTGGGCAAAAGTTCCTTTCCACTCACAATGGAAGCAGAGCTACAGAGATCAACACGCTTCCATTAACTGCTGAGAGCAGAGGAGGAGCCAGGGGACCAGATGAGTAGTAGCATACAGTGATGTAATGCATTTATTAGTCCCACTGAGAAATATAAACAGATCTAAGAATCAAGACACAGCTCATAAAACACGCGAGTAGTTGAGGAGCTGACATTGAGCTACCCCAGCAGGTACAAAGAACCACAGGACAGACGCAGGCCACTGGCAGTCACAAGGTAGGATGTCCTTGTATTTGCTGCTTCCACAGTTGCATTAACGCAGGACTTGACAGTACTGTTAGTACGCTAATTCTTGACATTACTGTTTTCTTCAGGAGCTAGCGTTGAATTAATAGTCAGGTCATGCCTCACTCATGCCAAGACCTCTGCCACAGCAAGACTAAAGCAGAAAACTACCAACATTATTTAGACCATCAAAGAACTTACATTTTATAGTCACACAGTTCAAGCTTACTGGAGCCAAAAGGCCCCAGAATTACACTGCAGCTGAAATGTACTGTAAAACTGAGTTAGCAAACTGTACTGCTACAAGCTGAACTTCCTATTCTTAAGGCAAGGGGAAGAACAGCCATTGAGACCCTCTAGGTTCTGCCTACAGATTTTGGCATGGATTTGCTGGAGAGCCAACCTTTGGCTTGGTCTGTTGTTTCCCTTTCCCAGCTGTTCCTATCCACACAGCTGGCTTTTATCTCCCCCACCCTGTTTCTGCCTTTCCATTCTGCCCACTAACAAAGGACTGGAAAAACAACCGGGTGAATTACTACACATTCCTGCTGGGAAAGTAAAAAAGCCCTGCTAAATGAGTCATTAATATGGGGTCTTTTAATCAAGATGCACACACATAAGAGAGAGAACAAAAGAGATGCTAACATGGTTAATTAGGTAGTACATATTGAAGGGTCGGTCCAGACTGGCCTAAGTTTAGTAAAGCCAGGGTGGGTTTTGGTAAAGGACAAACACTGGTAGGCCAGCAAGTTCATGGAAAACCAATGTTAAAACCATAGTAGGTCTTACGTACAGTAAGGTTTTAAAGTAGGTTTCTGGACCACTGCAAAATACAAATTTTCTTTGTGAGGACAGGCCTTTAGAAAATCCAATGTCATTTGTTACAGGGAATGAGTGAAGCAGATCTGAAAGACTGAAAAACAGCAAGAAAAGGCAGAAAACCAGATGAATAACTAAGAATTTCTTCCCATCTCCACTCCTCAGTAGTGAACCAGTCTTTATTCGATTTTCATTTGGTACCAAGAGTCAACAGTTTGAACTGCTGACTCACAAACACCTTCCAGACTCCTACTATTGAGTAAAGAGGATTCTGGGCTCTCAAAAATGTACCCTTAAAATGCACAGGGAGGTAAAGGAAAACGTGCGACAGAGCTGCAGGGAAAGGCCTGGGAAACAGAACAAAATGACCCTATCTTTTCCTCTTCCTAATCCTTCTATTTGGAGTTCACATGTGGTTACAATTAACAACAAAAATCTTTATCTATCACCCTTAACCAGACACAAATTAAATAGTTTTCTGCAGTAGACCTTGGCTTGTGCCTCAGCATTTGTCTTAAAGCAGAAGCTGCCTTTTAAGAGCACAGTTTCTGCAAATATATGTTTGGGTTTTGCAAGCTCCTCCCTTTTTCCACCCTCTTCTCCCCCTTCTTTCCTATCAAGCAAAAACCAACCAGCCAGTAGAACAGCAGTTCAGCAGGGTTAGAGAGAGGCAAAGAACAGAAGAGAGCATGTAATACATTCTCCTCTCTTGTTAGGGGCTTGGAGAAGCTTCGATACAGCACTCCTGTGGATCCCACATTGCATCCAGACAAAGCTGGACAATAAGAACACTGTTTGGAATGCAGACTCCAAGGCAAATCTGGCTGTTTTCCCCATTCAGGTCAGCCAATGAATCCACAAAGGTGCAGGACTGAATGACAGGTTCAACAAATGGTATTTTCATAGCTGCCCTTCTCCAGCACAGCTTTCACCTAGACAAAGCTCCCTGGTGAAGTGACTGAAGGATTTATGTGCTGGGCATCCAAGAAGGAATATGACCACCACCACCCAATCTTGGATTGTAAAAGCTAAAAACTTTGTGGATTCTTCCTCCAAGCCTAATAGGCATGCGAGCTGATAATGTACTACCAACTACTGCCTCCAGGTTCAATCCTAATATTTCATTTATACCCCACCCTAATTAATCTCCTTAAAAAGGGCATTTTTGAATTGATGAACTTTTCTGCAGGCAATTCAGAAATGACCCCTTCACCTATGCAAATGTCTCCTATCTGTACCACCCAGATGCCCTTTGAGCCTACAGACAGCTGATGGCTTCTCCTCTGGTTCCTGTATGCTTCCATCTGTGAATATCACCCACACTGCTTAAATACCCACATTATTTTCATTTAGTAACTGCTTGGATAACAACCAGTTTTTCCTGCCCTTTCAGAAAAGGCAAGCCTCTAAAACAAGTAAGACTTTCCTCTGAGCAACTCAAAAGGCTTTACTGCTATTAATCCAGACCCCTATCCTGTTAGGTATCATCTATGGATTCCTATGGGGAAACTGGGGCAGAAGTTAAGCCCTTTACCTATGGAACCCAAGGTAAAAGGCAATAGAGAAGATAAGGAATAAAGAAGCTGGGTTGTCCTCCCAGTGCTCAAAGTTCTTTGGGCCACAGAGCATGCAAATACTCTTTAGCAGGTGTAACAAACACTCAAATCTTGGCTTGGCACCTGCTGGAGGCCTTTCACTGAACTAGATCTCATCCGTTTTCATTTTGCCTTTACTTCCTGAGCCATAGCATTTCCAGATAACCATATTCCTGGAGCAGCAACAAGCATCCCAGAGTGTCTTTATCCTCTAGCACGCTGCATACCAGAGATGCAGGGGAAAGCATTAGTTGCATGTAGTAGGTCTGTTCTGCTAACAGGTTTCATTCACTAAGTACTTCCATATTTTGAATCACACTGAAATTTCCACTGTTGTGTGCCAGAATGATACGGATCCACATTCCAGATTGCTATTCCTACTCACAGCTCAGTTCCCACTCTTTACAAATGCTGAAGAACCAAGATGAAGAACAGACCCACTGCTGTATACCACCTATGGTGGGGAACCAAAAGTTCACCTGCTTCTCTCCATAAAGTCTACATAAAAGATCATCAGGATACTCAGCATCTATCTCTACAGGCACTAGGAATGTTTTTGAATAACTAAGTGTCCATTTCTCTTTTAAAGCAGCTGAACTGTACAATCCATTAGCTGCACAGACACAAGGGATTGCCCTGCACTGCCAGGAATGCTGCACGACTTATAGGTTGCTGTGTTCTAATAGTAACATGCAAGCTTCTGGTTGCAAATCACCACAGCCTCACTGATTCAATGGGTGCTATTTCAAATGAAACATCTAACAAATTTTTAGTGGAATAGATAAAAGTTGAAGTGAAAGCCAGGAAGAAAAAGCTGAGGAAGTGGCTTCTGCTAGAAGAAAGGGTTTCCAAAGCAATCTCCTATGCCACTGAATCACTTGAAATAGGGGTTAAAGATAACAGTTCTCTTGGTCCATTTTCTTTTCTTCCTCCTCCCCTCCTTTTTCTGGGGGGTTGTACCAAAGCTGCCTTGCATAGTAAAGAGTTTGCATATATTCTTTTTCTTCTCTCCTACTCCCCCTTTTCCTTTCATGAGGAGTAATATCTGGCCTTAGCACAAGGCTGCTGGCCAAACAGAGCTTCGTGTGGGGAAGATTAGTTTTGGGCAGCATTCACTAACACAATGGGAAACAGCACGCTCAGGAGATGTTCAAACCAAACACGAAAGGGAACTTAATTCTGCAGATCTTAGCAGGCCTTGCATATGGTGCCTGTTAGCACAAGCAACATGTTGCTACTCACTTTAACAAAAGGTGCTACACAGGAAATCTTCCTTTATGGTAGGGACATTTGTAAGGACTGAGACCAGAGCATATAAAGTCCTGCATCTTACAAGCTTCCACAAGGAACTGGAGGAGCCAAGTCACAGGATTCAGACTTCCCCATCTGGGAGGCAAGGTCTGGAATTTTGTTTTGGACCCATCACTAGCAAGCTGGGCTTCCAAATACTTCAAGACAAAAACATTCTCTCCAAGAAAGAACAAAAGTGATGCCTGCAAAGCTTACCCTCCTCAAAGCTGTATTAAAAGCTCTACATCTGTCCCTGAACTAAAACAAGTCTCCACTTCCTCCAGACAGTCCCATAGCTCTGTTACATAGCAGTACTGAGGGCTACAAAAGCTTGCATTCTGCAAGATATAGTGCTTTACAGTGACAAAGGGTTATAGACAAGCCTTCTGCTCAGCCCCAGTCCAGCTATCTCACCTTACCCCACAGAAGACTGCAGCATCACACTCACAAACCAGTTCATTACAGTTCTAATGAGACAGCTGTTGAAACACAAGGCCTACACCTCCCAGGTTATTTGCTTGCCTGCAATTGCAGACAAATGTCTGAACATACTTTGAATACAATAAGGATCTCATTGCAGATTTAATTTTGCCCTTCCCTTCAGTTGCATTCCCAGCTTTGGAAAGCTGGGAAGTTCAAGGCTGCACAGAAATGGAGGAAGGAAGATAAATTCCTACAGGCCCCAGAAGTTTTCTATTAAAGTTGCTTTAAAACTTCCCATGTGGTTCTAATAGACACAGCTCTGCTCAGCAGTGCCCAGCATCAATACCACCACATGAAAGCAAAGCACATATCCCAGAACTGGCCTGCAAAGTGCTGATACTGTGAAAAGACAACACCAAATAAGTTTATCTTTTTCTTTTTTTCTTCTTGTTCTTCTTTTCTCCTTTAATCACCCATCCTATCCATTCGCCTGTTAAAACAAAGTTACTTGGATAATGCAAAACAACTGCTGGGCTCATCCAAAGTCCGGCGCCTGGGGCTGAGGCACTGGATGGTTCAGAGCATTAGATAAATGAGATAGAAAATCCTCTGGGGCTCTTCTTTCAAGATGTGCACAATATTTATACACTTTCTCCACAATGGTCTCAGGCAAAAAGCCATACAAACACACCCATAGAACTCTTACTCAAGCTATTAATTCATCACACTTTCCTTCTGCAGACTGCTTAGCATGAGCTATCACCCTCACTCAGCAAACCAAGGCATGGTGTGGAAATGCCATGGCCACAGAGTGGCTGGGTGGGACAACAAGGAAGAGCTTCTGGACCAGCTCTTCCACAACTCTTTTCCTTCAACAGAAAAGGATTGAAGCTAATGCACAGCATAGACTCAGACAAAGATGTACGGTGGGTGCCCTACCTTCAAACTGCTACAGTCTGTCATCTCAAGTTAGAGAGTCTGACTGAAAATGTGATCTGAGCAACAGAAAGGTTGGTATTAATACACAGGTGTGAGCTCACCTGAAGCAGTCTCAATCAACCTCTTTTCTGAGCAGGCACAGCCTTCATTTTAAACTACATGATACTTCTAAGACAAGAGAAAAGTAACACATCTTCCTTTCAATCCTGCCCTGCACAGGAACATGGGAGTCTCCAACACTGCTCTATAAATACAGTTCAACAGGAGCTTGTAATTAAATTACAGTTGGGTTACACAAACATCCAGGTGTTCTGAACATTCACCCTATGCAAGAGACCCACCTCCTACTCACTGGTGTAACAGTGGGCCTTTTGCACTCCTATTGCACACTCACTCCGAGCCCAGCCAGCACTCACATCCTGAAAGCCATTCTTAGATTCTTGAAATCCCTGGGAGCAGCACAGGAACAACAGTGATAACAAGATCATACCTTTTTTTCCCCTGGCATATTAGAAGAACTCCAGAAGAATGGAAACCAAGGTTTTTTTTTTTTTCTTCCATTGGAACAATGGATATCCTGGTATGCTTTAGTTCTGAAAATATCTACCAGAGATATCCTCTCCCAAAAGGATGCAAGATCTAGAAGCAGCACAGCTCAGCTAACTCAGAACTGAGGCAGTTCTAAGAACAAGTGGAGGCATAGCCACAAGTGCGAATACGAAGCGCACAGGCTTAAATCTTTTCAGGTGTGCCAGCACCTGAGCAGGGGCTCTCAGAATCAGAGTTCTGCACTCAGGTGCCTCAATTTCAAGTCTCATTAAAGGGGTCACATCCTTATCAGGGTCTAAATGTGTCTGACATCAGCCTGCCTTATTTCTCCCAGCTGTATACTGACATGATTTCTCAACATCTGACTGGTTTGAATATTACAGTGTTTAATACTATGCAAGTGTCTCTTACTGTCAATTTAAAAATAACACCTATCTTTGATAATATCTGTAATTTGACAATGTGACCCTAACAAGTTTAATTTTAATGACAATATGATTAGCAAATGACCTACCTCCAAATAATTCTGGACTCCAAGCAATGACTGGTCATTCGAAGTCTCCATAACCCCGCTGCAGAGCCAAACAAATACTATAGTTAGTGATATATATCAGGACCCAAGGACTTCGCAAAGAGCCCACCAGCACATCCAGAAGTTAACGGGGACAGTCATCAAACCGTGACCTGGAGACTGGCACAAAGATAAGGCAGACAAATTACACTAGAAAAGAAGCTGCAGATTATACTATTTCAGGGTCAGGAAGTGGTTGCCTATTGCAGGTCCCTTTCTTGCAGGTCCTTTTCTTGCAGGCTCTGTGGCTAAAAGGCCACAAAGACAGTTTGTGGTGAACTTCCTTCTCTACTGCAGTCACAGCCATTCACAAAAGCTGCTGAAGTGCAGAGAGACACATCCTGAGGCTAAACCCAACCTACCTGTAACTACTCAAGAGTAATTTAGGTCAGTACCCACAGTGATACAGACCATGCACTGTAAGAGTTGTGGGGTTTGGCACATGATAGAGTTATTCTGTATAATCCTCAAGAAAACAGGCACAATTCCATGTGCAAGCTCTCCTACATGCTTTCTTTGCACAGCTACACATGTGGGATGCTCAAGGCCTGGGGAAACCCAACCTCAGCTACCACCCCGCAGGACTCAGCCCACAGACCACTTCAGCTGCACCCCTGGAGCAGCACAAGCATCTGCACTGCTGGGAACTGGCCACACCACCGGATACCCAGCAAACCACCACCACCACCACTGTAGGAAGCAGCAGCTTGCCCTCCCTGAGCCCCAGCCCGAGATCACAAGTTTGCCTTCTTTCTCCATCCTTTTGATGTTTTCTCTGTGCCTATTTTATGCATTTCCTGCCTAAACTACCCCCTTCCTTACACTTCTGTGCACAGCAGAAAGCACAGCCCTGCTGTCTGCTCTCACTCACCTATCAGCATGGATTTATCCCTCACCTAAAGCACCACATACACCCACCCCTTCCCCAGCTCTCCCATCACCACTGATGGCTGACCCCCTTCAGCGACGACCGCCTCTCAGTAGGCGCTAGTTCACTTCCACCGCTCACAACGAGGACGCAGCTGAGGCACCTACCTATACTTAGTGCCAAAGTACTGAAAGAACACTAGGTACCGTGTTGGGACACAAACCCCCATGGCTACGCGGGGGACTGCCCTGCGTCTTCCCGCCCCTCTGCCCCTCTCCCCTCAGCCGGCTTCCCGCCGGCGGCCCGCCCGCTTCCGCTTCCACTTCCGCCTCCGCCTCCGTGTGGGGCGGGCCCGCTGAGGCGGCGCGGTGGCAGCGCCATGGAGGGGTTGGCTGTACCTCAGGAGCCGGGTGGTTGGGTGAAGGTGGCGGAAAGGGAGGAAATCCCTCTCAAATCCTGTGCTTCATCTTCCCAGGGCTCTTCAGACGTTAACTTAAAACTGAAACAGGGGAGGTTTAGATTGGATATAAGGAAGAAATTCTTTCCTGTGAGGGTGGTGAGGCACTGGAATGGGTTGTCCAAGGAAGTTGTGAGTGCTCCATCCCTGGCAGTGTTCAAGGCCAGGTTGGATGAAGCCTTGGGTGCCATGGTTTAGTGTGGGGTGTCCCTGCTTATGGCAGGGGGGTTGGAACTGTACGATCTTAAGGTCCTTTCCAACCCTAACTATTGATTCTATGATTCAAAGTTTTCCTGCAGGTAGGCTCTGTCAGTGATCAGCTTTTACATTGCCATTCACCATTAGAAATGACCCAAGCAGGAGTTAGATTTGGGGTTTTGTGTCCGTTTCTAATGAAATTGAACCTCTGGGCTGTTCTAACACACTTGTGTTTGACTCCTGAGTCAGATAAGCCATCACAAGTGGCAGAGCAGGAAGGTAACTCCCACAGAAAACATGGTTTATGGGGCTGTAAATGTAGTGTGAGAGGCATAGTGAGCACCCCTCCACAATTCACTTGTGAGTTTGGGACTGGGGACTCAAAGGCTTGGATGTTGCCAACCTACAGGCTAAGGGGAATGGCTTTAACCTGCCAGAGGGGAGACTGAGATGAGCTCTCAGGCAGAAGCTCTTCCCTGTGAGGGTGCTGAGGCGCTGGCACAGGATGCCCAGAGAAGCTGTGGCTGCCCCATCCATGGCAGTGTTCAAGGCCAGGTTGGACACAGGGGCTTGGAGCAAGCTGTTCCAGTGTAAGGTGTCCCTGCCTGTGGGGAACTGGAGGAGTTTTAAGGTCCCTTCCAACCCAAACCAGTCTGATTCAATGGCACAGGGAACCTTCTCCACATGGAACTGCTCTCGACTCAGCCAGCAGCCACATTAAAGTCCCTGCAGAAAACATCATGGGCATTTCAGGTAATCCATGTTCATCTCTTTCAGCCTGTGAAAGGATGTGTGTGAGCTACCGTTTACTGAGGGTAAATAACAGCTACAGGGACAAAACCAGGCCAAGATAATGATAATAAAACAAAGGCTGCAGATGTTCTTCATGGCTATGCTCTGTGTTTTAACATCTTCCCTCATCTTTCCCGGGCTGCAGTATCTGTATGTACCATCAATAGCCCCGAACCAGCGCAAGCAATAGCCCAACTCATTAGCAAAACAAGGAGAGCGACAGAAAAATCCCTGCCTCCCTCATAGGAACCTGGGATCTGGTTTGAATAGGAAAATCCAACCGGCTTTCAACTCGCACAATGGCCTCCAGAGTCTTTTATAATGAAACTGATGATTCTCAGCTCTAAAGAGGATGGTAATTTGTAATCCCTGAGCCTGCACGCAGGCAGAAACATCCCCACGCTTTCATCTTGTTGGGAGAACCAAAGGAAATGGAAACAGTGTTGATTTGACCTCATGGAACTACATAAAACAGGGGCCACCAGAGGTCAGTTTGCTCCTTCTCCTGGATGGAGGGGATTGAGGGGCTAATTCCTTCTCCTGCCTTCCTCAAAACCCTGCAGCATCTGATATCTGTGTTAAAAAGTAAGATTTTTGCTCACACACTGATACTTCTGCTTGGGCCTGAGCAATCGGGCAGGTCTGGGAACTCAGATAGAAATGGGAGCCTGCTCTAGACGTGACTCTGGGCTGGAGTTTGTGAACAGAAACGTCACTAAACACCTCATTTCATCACAGCTCAGCGTGTGCCTATGCTAAGGCCTCATCATGATGCATTTTGCTGTGGATCCTGATGCTCTGGCCCTTGTTTTCATTTAGGTCTGTGTTACACGGGATGCATTCTCTTAAAAGGTGATGGTTTACACATCAGGCCCTTCTCCCAGTCTTAAACTCCAATACAACTTGCAGTGAATGATGTGGTTTATACTGTTCTGTCTGTGGTGCTCGATGGGTGGAGGATCAGAACTAAACCCATCATCATTAGCCTCGTTTATCCATTCCACATTACACTGTTCTGTCCTGCAGCAAACATGATGTGTTCAGCTGGACCCACAGGCCCAGATGTCTTCCTTGCTCAGGTGATTACATTGGCTCCAGAGGAGTTACTTCAGATTTACTGCCCGGATGGTGGCAGCAGCAAATCCATTGCGTATAGAAAATTAAAAACTGGATTAAGTGGTAACAGGATTGGTGCCAGTCCTTTTAACACTGCCACTATCGGCTCGCACTGGACACACTGATCTTCTCCATCAGTGCGCTCAGCTCTGTGTGGAAATGGCGGCCGCACCTCAGGCTCATCGCTTGGCATGAGGTGATGCGCAGCCACAAACACGCTTCGGACCGTGCCACGAGCGTCCTGTCAGAGCCCACCCTCGCCTTCCAAAGAGGGGCAAAGGCCCCGGGTGAGCGTTCCGAAGGGAGCCGCGTTGCGCAGGGGCACGGACCCCCCAGTCCCACCCGCTCGCTCCAAGGTTCAGCGGGAGAGGACCCTCAGGCTGCCGGCGCAGCGGCCCTGCCCTCCGGTTCTGGCCGCCGGCAGCCCCAGGCTGGGCCCGGGCCAGCGCGGCCTTTCGCGCCGCTGGGCGGCGTTCGGCGGCGTTGGGCGGCGTTCGGCGGCGCTCGGCGGGCGCGCTCATCCCGCTGAGGCGGCGGGCGCGGGGGGCGGGCGCTCGCTGCCTCCGTCGGTCGATCGCTCGCCGCGTCCTTGGCTGCCGGCGGGCGATGCGCTTCCTCCGCTGAAGGCGCCGCGGGCCGAGCCGGCAGCATGACGGTGGAGTTCGAGGAGTGCATCAAGGACTCGCCCCGGTTCCGGTAAGCGCCGCGAAGCCCCTGCGGAGGAGCAGCGGGACAGCGGGGCGCTCCCATAATCGCTTTAGGCGGCGGGGGGCCGCGGTAAGCCGGGCGGGGGGGGGGGGGGGGAACGG
>NDXB01005109.1:116820-170407 GCA_002631895.1 Agapornis roseicollis
GGGGGGGGGGGGGGGGGGAGAGACAGTCAGCGGTGGGGAGCGGGGAGCCGGCCCCGCCACACGCCGCCGCCGGCCTGCGGGAGCCGGTGCTCCGCATCCCTCCCTCCGCCCTCCTCGGCCTCTGTGTAGATGAGAAATGACCGGTTGTAGAACGGGCAAGGCAGCGCCGGACCCCTCGTTCGTGACCGGGAGAACGGGCAGCACCCGCGGGGATCAGCTGGAAAGTGCTGAGAAACAGGCGTTTTCCAGACATTCCCATCTCTCCAAGGGCAGATTTTTTAGCGGTCTTGAAGGAATCCGGGCTCTGACAACAAAGACTCGATCTTGGCTGTGCTGCGTTTAAACCAGGCTGGTTCAGAGATGCCCAGGGCTGGTGAGGAGCCTCCACGTCCTGGGTGCTGATGCTCCATTGTGCCAGGAGCATCCTGGCTTGGTGTCTGGATGGCCAGGGATGCCCTGGTGCTGTAAAGAGAAGATCAGAGCTCTCATAACAAACAATCCCCTGCTGCTTTTAATATTGTGTCTGGATGGGGACAGAGGGAAAGAGAGACAATAGCCTGCAGGAGCAAGTTGGTTGTGTGTATAAGGAAAAGAGTTATCAAGGGGTTTCTCCCTCCCCACAGACAATTCTTGTTGCTCCTTCTCAAAACCTTATTGTTTATTAAATAGAGCAGTTGGCGTTTTCCTTTAAATGTATTTAGAGATAATTCCTTGGAGTACAAGATGCATGTGGAAGGCTGCAGTGGTCTGTTGCTGTGGCTACTCTGAACAACTGTCATTTTGCGCTTGTGGTTGTGGCTGTGTACAGCTGCAGGTAACACAAACACCGGGGCAAGTGCATCTTCCTTAGCCCTGCACATGGGAATGTGAAAAGGGCCCTCCTCCATATGTTTCCATTCTAGCTGTGTGGTAAGATCCAGCTCTTCCTTGTTCCAAAGATGGTTCTGAAAGTCTAATGGACAGTGTGTGAGATGACAGCCTGCTCTAGCATTGGAACCGTGGGAGTTTTTCATCAGGTAAAAGTTAGATGTTAGGTTTGCAGAAGGGGGCAGCTCCTTCCTTAATCCTCCTCTCACTCAGCATCAATTAGAATTTATCCACTCCCTTTTTTATACCTTTTTTGACTGTCATGTTATCCTATTGTGCTGTAGAGCATGTGAACAGTTCAGTGGCATCCTTCCAGAGCAGTGACTTCACTGGCCAGATGTCTCCTTCCACATGGCAGTGACCCTTTTCCTGGTGACGTCAAGATTGATTGAGATGCTTATTTATTTATTTTGCCTTTGGTGTGTGTGTGGGCTTCGGTCCAAGTTTCTTAGTATGCAGGCAACATCATTCTGCTCTGTCTGCTCCATCCCTGAAAACAAACCAGCTCTCTGAGTGCTCTCTTGGACCTTTATCAAAAGGCAGTTATTTAAGCATGGAATTATGAACTATTTCCCAAATGGCCAGACACAGTCTGCTTGTTACAGGGAGAATAAGAGATTAGACTAGAGAAATAAGCTGGGATACTTCAGGAGTGCTGAAATATGTATAGGAGGGAAGTTTGTAAACTGTGAACACAAACAGTGAGAAAATACTGACATTAGCAGGACTATGGCAAAAAAGAGAAGAAAATAGAATCCTTTAGACTTTCTCAGAGGATCCAGATTTTAGCCTCCTTGGATGCTTTTCTTGTCCCAACTCTTTAATTAGTTCTTCCATTACAGTTATTTGTTTGCAATACAAGAGAATCCTTCGGTGGTGTAAGGGACAGGATTCTTCCATAGTGCATGGCAGAATTCTTACTAACATGTCCCTAAAATCTTACAACTACAAAAAAGAAACGAAGTACCATACAAGCTAAACTAGATACAAACTATAGATAAAAGTGAGGTGAGACAGAGCATATAATCCACTGTCTCAACAGACTGAGACAGCAATAGGTAAAGTCCTTTACCATAGGAAGCATCTGTGCAAGAGGCAAAAATTGAATCCAGATTTCCCATACTACTGCTTAGTTGGGGTCACCCTCCCTTTTCTACCGGCACTTACTGCTGCACAGAGCTCCTTTGCTTCCCAGTGAGCTTCACAGAGAGGGGCTATGCCCTGTGCTACAATTGCCTTATTCTCCTCAATAGTGAGCCTTGGAGATAATTAACTTGCTTTCTGTTATACACAGGGAGGAAAAAACACCTCCAAAAAAGATATATATCGCACAGGCATCAACAAACTCTGTATTAAGCATCCCATAATAAAGCCACCAAACTAGTTTAGCAATCAAATCTGATTACATGTCAAAACACTCCAAATCAATACTCAGTATGCACTCAATCCATCATTGCCTCCTACTTTATAGGGACTAGTTGCTACAAAGAAAACTTTTGATTTTCGATTTTGTTACTTAAATGTGTACAGATCCTTAGATGGGTAGATAAGCTTTATTTCTGTGAGGCATCTTGTAGGGACATGTATATTCAATTCCAGTAAACAAGTATAATTACCTTGAAAGACCAGTTCTGGTACATTTGAATGCAACCCCAGCAGATACTGTGGCTTTCATCTCCCTGCTGTCCTGAGCCCTCTGTTGAGCTAGCAGTAGTCTGAGAGATCTAGGAATATGTTTCTGACTTATTTTACTCAGTGGTCTGGAGTGATGCAAAGAACCCATGACTGCTCTTACTCTTGCAGATCTGCTAAGCAGCCTCGCTAGAAGAGTACATTGGGGTCATTTTTGCCAAATGGAAGTCCTTGAGGACACTGCCAGCTCCCAAGGTTACCCTCTACCTTCGTTCCCTCCTTCATCAGAGAAGATTCACTTGGTATTAAGGGAATGATAGGGACATTGTTACTTGTTCTGGGTGTAAATGTACTCTAGAAAACATCAGGAGGACAAGGGAAGAGTAGGAGCAAATTGCAGTGTTTGGACCAGGCCGTAGCACTCTGTGGGTCCCAGAAAACCCCTAATGCCTCTGTGGTAATTCCCACAAGGGAGGGAAATAACCAGTTACTTCCCTAACTAACATCGCTATTGTAGTTGTTGTTGCTATTAACTAACCTTATTAATCAGATAGTGAGGTCAGGGTTACCCACTGCAGAGCAGGGTGAGCCAGGAGGTGCTGTGCTCTGACCTGAGCAGTGACTCAGATGCTGAAATCTTCTCATGAGGAGCCCTTAGAGCTCCCATGACCTAAGGGAACAGACAGCTAACAGCATCCCTCCTTCCACATCCAGCCCCAGGCCACAGAGGGACCTCAGTGCTACTTAGCAGGACAGGGAGACCCACAACTAAGGCACAGGCTCCACAAGTCCATGTAGGTGCCCAGATCTGAGGGTGCCAGGCTTCACTTCCCCCATGCCTTGCAGCCTCTTGGCCGGCAGAAGTTCAGATACATCCAGGACTTCCTGGAGCAGCACTGCCGTGAGGCAGCAACCCAGGGACATGGGCAGAAATGTTTGTTCTAGCAGTGTGCAGCACTGTCTGCACATTACTGTGGCTCTCATTAGGCAGACTGAAACCCAGGCATGTCATCCTAGCTCCATGGAAGATGCAAGGAAAGAAAAATTGTCATTTACCAGAGAAAAAGAAAGTGGAAAATCATTTAGAAACTATCTTCTAGCCCTTAATAGGGTGTTTCAAGCAGAATGGGAAGAATTAGTACCCTTAGTCAAGCTAATCTTGCTAAGTCTGATCACAAATTGAATTAGACAAGTTTCAAGCTGGCAAAACCAGTTTTAGTGCATCCATGCTGTGTGAATGTGTGTGAAGTTATTTTCTATAACTTCAGTAGCTTCTGTGTGTCTTGTGTCAATTGGCACTGCAGGCTACTACCTGCAGTCTGAGGAAAGGCAAACTTGTTAGCTTCAGTTACTTAAAATCAAATTTAAATTACAGCCAGAATGGCCAAAGAAAGAATCTTCATGTGCTCAACTGAATCGCTTGATCAAAAAGAGCACATGCATTGATTTGAAATTGGTTTTTGTTACACAAGACTTCTTATGTAAGCAAGATCCCTGATTGCTGTTGCATGAAGATAGGAGCTTCTCTTTGAATTGGAGACTAATAAGTACAGTTGCAATCACTTGCTGGTTTAGTTGTATGAGAGAGAAGATACTATCATGAAAGCAGCATGAGATTATATGTATCAATCATAATACCTGTCTTTATTTCTTATCTCTTCATCATTGCACTTCAAAAGTCCAAGAGTCTGAAGTATGGTAAACGGAGAAGTCAAAGCAGAGATGTCACCATGTAGTTATTTCTCCTGACTGTCTCAGCCCTGAGATGCTCTCCCAGTTACAGCAGTTGATCCAGTCCCTAAAATCTGTACATCAGTGCAATGTGTTTTGGATGCAGTGAGGCTTTGTTTCCCTTCCTGGCTTCCAGCCTCCCTTGTTTGGCATCACTTTAAAGTCACTAATACAGACCCAAATCTGGCCTTTTCCAGTGTTGTACTTGGGCATGGTTTGTGGTGGGGTCCAACCCTAACATCTTGGGTTGGCTTATCACCCCAGACGTGTATTTGTGGCAATTTCACTGAAGGGCCCTCCTTTGCCGTTGAAGCTGCAGGACATTTCAGCTGGCCTGGTGATTCCTATTCACAGCAGATCACAGCAGAACTCTCACATTGCACAGGGTTTTTTTCTCCATAGGTCATAGGCCCTGTCACCAAAACTACCCTGTGAATCCTGAAGTACTTAGGAAGAAGTTGCAGTCCTTCAGCCTGCATTAGGAGAAGTGGGCAGATCTGAAGGTATTTATTCAATGTGCAGTCAGGAAAATTCCCTGGTACGAAAGAAGTGACTGGGTGACAGCTGACTTGAGATCTCTGGCTTGGCTTCATAAATAGTATTTGATGCCAGATTTTTGGTAAGCAGTTTCCTTAGTAACTTTGAATTGTGAACAGCGTAAGAGGGTATCCCAGAGGGCCTAGGTTCTGAAGCTGAAACTCCCCTGATCTATCCTACCTTTCCAAATCACAAAAGGATTTAGAGTTCTTTTCTTTCCCCTAAGATAAAACTACCCACACTTAGAAGCTGTGGGTTTGCAGTGGATGATATTAAACTCTGAAATACAATCTCAGCTGCTCATGGGAGCTCGAGCTCATAAATGTAATGATTTAGCACACAGACAAGGGAAGTTTTCATATTTTATAATCTGATGATTGACTTTGTTACCAGAATAACACTCCTGTAACTCACCTTGCTTTGGAGTAGAATGTACCCTCTAAGAACATCTGCAGACTGTGACATGTTTCTAGCTGTTTAACAGACCCATTTCTGCATCAGAAGGTGCTTTTGTTTTCAGTAGCTTTTCCTCTTTGTTGTCCTTCTCTGGCTGGGAGGTACATGGCTACCCAGAGATGAAAATCATCTCTTTTGTCACTAATAGTCTTCTGACATTTTTCTCTCTCCATGGCTCTCTTTCTGGTTGCCATGTAAGAAGTGTAAGGACAAAACTGTCCAACCTGAATGGCTGGAATGGTGTTGCTTGTCATTCATTCCTGAGGAGAAGTTATGCAAAGTGTGGAACTCTGGCTGTTGTATGCTAAAGGTGTAACTGAAAGAGAGAAGGTTTAGATTAGACATCAGGAAGAAATTCTTCCCTGTGAGGGTGGTGTATGAGCTTAAGATCCCTTCCAACCCAAACCATTCTATGATTCTGTGCTGAGTCTGGACTGCTTTCCCTTAAATCTCTCCAGAGGGCAAGACCACAAGGAACCATGAGCCTTATCCTATTAAGATGGCCAGAAGCCACTGAGAAAGCCAAGATAGGGTTTTGCTAGCTGCTCATTTTCTAGCTGTAACCAAGAATGTAAGAGGGTTGGAAGGTAGATGACAAAGCTTGCTAGGAGCAAAAAGAAACCCAACAAGAGCAGTCACCCTGTAGTGGAAGAGGGTAATCAGCCCCAGAGGTGATGTGGCTGAGAGATGCTGGCTTATCTGTGCTATTGAAATATGTGTGGGAGAGTCATCCGCTCCTCCTCACAGAATGCCACATATCTTGATAATTGTACTTTGCTGGTTGTCTTGGCACCATGCAGTGTCTCTGGGTTCCAAACCTGGTCCTCGAAGGACTGCAGCATGGCCAAGTGAGGACATAGAGTAAGAGCTCAATGAGACATCATTTGGCATAACCTCACTCATTTGGACCCTGGACCAGCTCCTGTCGAGATGTGTGTTACTGCAAAGCCAGGAGCTTTGTGTTTTAGGGATAAGTCAGAGACTTGTCACTACTGGAGCTCAGGAAGCTGGAAAGGTGCAACAAAGCCAGTTCTGTGGTGATGGAAAACAAAGGTGTGGAGGCTTTATCTGAAGGGAATCCAGGCTCTCTGCTAGTGGAGACTGGGGAGTGGAGGGGTTGAGAGCTGCTGCTTGCTTTGGCACTCAGTGATTATGCAATTGAGGAAAGTCCCTTTCATTCATTTCAACAGCTCGGTTGTGTCATTTTCTTTAGCTTAGGGAGGGGGACAGGGTGGAAGGGTCACACTGTGTATTTGAGTCAAGAGCCTGGGAAATATATAATTAGTATTTGTGATACCAAAGCACCTTCAGTAATGTGATGCCATCACTGAATAAGGAATAAATCACTGCCTCATCTGCTAATGCACAGATTGTAAATTCCACTACGACTCCTGAGTTAGCTAAATCCATGGTGGGGGATCTTCCAGGTCGCTTTCTGTGGTCAAGCAGTAGTTTCTGGTTTGTAGGGCACATATCTTGAGGTTACTAACACAGGTACAGTGAGTTGAGAGACCCTATTCAAGCTTTGCAGTATATATAAAGAGGCTGAAGGCTTTCAGTTTGTTATTGGGTCTTACCAGGGTAACAGGTGAACTCAGAATGGAAAGTGTGTGCACTGAATTATTTGAGGTTGGGAACAGCATGAAGGTTGAGACATGTAATCAGAGCTACAAGAGAGCCTTTGGGTCTGGATGCAGCTGTCTCTGGGCTCTGTCCTTACTGTTTCACATAGTTTGTGGGGTCAAACACATGCCTAGCCCCTGTTCGCATACATACAGCTGCTGAAAAAGCCAGTTTCCCAACCAGACAGCAGTTTCCTGTAACCACTGCAAAAGAAGTTGATGTTAATTCCTGCACCTAAAAGCTACCTGAAACTGCTAACCCCAGAAAGCCTCTGCTAAAGTAGAGGTAGCATCCTAAACTCTGTTCTCAAGGGCAATGGAAGAGAAGGGATGGGAGGAAGGAGTGAAAATCAAGCACAAGAGCTTTGGAATCTTAAGCTTTCCTGAAATGGCAACAGCCCCTTTAAAACCTGGTTTCATAACACTATAGAATTTCAGCCACAGTATTAATTTTGCTGCAGCAGGAAGGCCAGTGGAACCATGAGTTTTTCTGGCTTCCTAAGCACTGGCTTTGCTTTAGAAAACAGGCTACTGCTAGCATTCTAAATTTGGTTGTATAGATTAAAAAAAAGAGCCCTAGAAGCAGACCTGCAATCCAAGTTGTTAGCTCTTCCCATCAGTAATGTGGTTCCTGTCTAATGTAAAGCTAGAATGTAAACTGTCAGTCTTCCTCTTTGTAGGACCTCATAGGAAAATGAACAACTACTCCCATGCACTGCAAGGAGGGTGGAGGCTGATTTCCTGCAACTCCACTGCATCTATGCCCAGCTGTAGCCAGGCTGGCCTCAGCCCAGGAGGAGCTGCCCACAACGGCAGTCACAACACTCATCCTAGCTGGCCGTCTACACCCATTATGCTTCACATTCTGCCCATTGTTGTGTGAGCTGCTAGAAGAAAGGGAAAAGTACTTCTAGCGCAACAGGTTAGGAAAGAGGACAGGGTATGCAGAAGACTCTGTTCCTCCTGAAGGCTGAGTCTAAATGTGTTTCTTCGTCCATATGCGTGGTGGTGAAGAAACTGGCTGTGCCACCAGTCCCGTGCGTGAGAACAGATCCTAGGCATGCAAGTATCTGCCCTGACAAACCAGGTGAGACAATACCTACACAGGTCAAAGAAACAATGAGTAAGCCGCACGTGTTGCTGCAGGAGCTCATTTCTCCTCTGAGCCACTGCACCCAAAAAAAGATGAAGGAAGATAATTGCCTCTACATAAACCTCTGGGCAAAGTGTTCCATTCTTTTCACTTGGTGGGTGCACATTGTGGCTCACTGGAGAGGGTTTGTTTCAAACCTGTGCATCTCCAGATGTTTTTATTCTTTCATGTTACCGTCTCCTGTGGTCTCCTGTTTTGTAAAGTAGGGAATGAATTCTGAAGTTCAGAGACTTTGATTTATTGGAGGGATGAAAGGACCAGGAAGAGGTAACGGCAGGGTTGTATGTGTGTTCTCAACAGCCCATAACAATCCTCTCTTAACCCAGTGCAGTGCAGTGTGCCCACATACATTACATTCCTGTCTTGCTTCACCTTATCTGTGAGAGAAGTTTACTTTGCTTATGTGCCAGGGCTCTTCTTGAGGGAGGCAGAGAACATTCTGTTGCTCTGGTACAGTTAACCATCACTTAATTCCCAGTGGAAGAACACACACATGTACATGGTCTCTGAGAATGAATCGTTCTAGCACAGAACTTTTACTGGATATAGAGGGAATAGCTAAAAGCAAAGCAGTATATTCATTACAGTGACTGAAAGGGATGATGTCAGAACTCATGGGTGGCACATCCCAGAGCAAAGTGCTCATTCATTCCTTAAATAAGCAATAGAGTGGCACAGTCTAAACAGATTATATAGTATCAGAGAGTGAGCTAATCCATTCTCTGCATACCCAGTCTGCTTCATCACATCACAGCAGGGCTTAATCATTTCCATACTCTTCATTCAATGCTACTGCTAACAGAATCAGTATGTGTGAACATGTGTGTAAATGCATATGTGCACATGCAGTGTTTCCACGGGTAGGATACATCTGCCTGTTGATAAGGTAAGAGGATGTTTAATGGGAATAAAATGTAGCTGTAAGGCCTCCACGTGCGTGCATCCAGATGCAGAGATACAGACCCAGAGTCTGGAGTCTGTATGTCTGTAGGTGTAGTTCTGTAGTCTCAGCATCCAGGCAGCTGTGCCAGTCATTACAGCACATAGAGGAGACTGACATGGTTTTGTCAGCTAAATCTCTGACCATTGGCTGAAAATGCAGTGTGTAGATTTTACAGACATGGTCTGCATGTATTGCTACACTAAAGCATCTGTGCTCCTATGACAAAGAAAAGTTAGGCTAAACAAGTATACACTCTTGTGGCTTGCTTAAAGGTCACTTGAGAACACCATCAGCCAAACATCACCATGGTTCTGCTACACTTTCGCTGTTGGGGTGATGCAGAAATCCCTACAACTGTTTGGAAGAACAGCTATTGAAGCATGTCACTTGTTCCTGCTCTATTCCAGCTAAGTGAAACAATGCCATTTCCCACAGCTCAATCTCTTTGCAGAGTATCACCCCTTTGTTCTCTCTAATAAACCCAGGTTTGGGCAGGAAGTATGGATTTGTCCCTGCATCAGGATGTAGGAAACGGCCACTGTGATAGCACTGACATAACAGGAAGCCCTTATCCCCTTCCCTTTCCTTCCCTATCCTACACTTCCCTATCCTACACTTCCCACACACTTCCCAGCTTTTCTTTCTTCTACCATCTGGAGGCTGGCACTTCAGATGGTGCTCTGGGTTTGCAGAGAACAGCCTACCTGAAAGTTGGAGGAGGAGGAGGAGGCAGCCTTAAGCGTTCCAAGAGTGCAATAAAACCAGTTCTGCCAGATTGAGTCCAGGAGTTTGGAATAGCACAAGCTCTTGGAGTGTCACTGACTCATCTGAATGCAGAGAGAATGCATGAAACTGGGGGACAATGCCAAACTAGTAAACAGCACTGAGACACTGGAAAATTCCAACTGATGGACACATTAGTGGGATGGGAAAAGGCTTCTCTCAGAAGCCAGAATGCTGTAGGAGCTCCTCAGGGACTTCAGTCTTTGCTTGTGTTCATCACAATTACTCATAGTACTCTATACTTCTCTTTTACCTGCAGCTCTGAACTGTGTGGGTTGAGCTGAGCTTTGTGAGATGCCAAGAAATCAAGAAGTGGAGGTTTCTAGCTAAGATTTCAGTCTGGAGGATAAATGCAGGGCTGAACCCTGTTGTTCTGACCCCTGACTTTGTGCTTCAACTCTTTTTGTGCTGCTGAGGCCTGGTTACTACAATGCCAACTTTGTTCCCTCTTGCCTGGACCACATCATGCCGTACAGAGGATGTATTAATTTACTCCAAGCAGCACTGGTCCCTGTTTCCTGCCCATGATTGCCTCTACCCCCAGCACGCTGGCTTTTTGTGTGAGCTCGGGAATTTTCTCTGTGTATTGAGCCTAACCAGCCTATCTCCAGAGCAGGATCCAAGACAGCCCCAGCCTGTCACAGCAGTTGTGTTCCCTCTGGAGAGGTGCAAGAGGAAGTCAGAGCTAGAAAACTGGGACTATACCTAACCCTTGAGAGTAGTAAGATGGGGCTTTGGGCAACCTGGTCTAGTGGAAGGTGCCCCTGCCCATGGCAGTGGTCTGAACTGGGTGAGCTTTCAAGTCCCTTCCAACACAAACTAGTCTGGGATTCTATAAAGAAAAGCAGGGGATGAGCAGGGTCTAGGACACCTATTTCCCTGAGCAAGCTTCCATGCAGCCTGAGCTGAAGTAGCACAGCCATGGACTCTCATCCCTTAGGAAAGGGTTGTGCTGCTCACTGGTATCAGGACTCTACAGGGGAAAAAAAGGTGTTTTGTGACAGTGGGACACAGCAAAAAACACTTGGAACCTCTGGGAGGATGCAAAGGACACTCAACTCTCCCAGAGCAAAGGAAAGGATGAGGGCCCTCCCTGGTTGCCCCCAGTCAGCACTTTCAGCACTTCCAGCACTTCTGCTGCCAGAGAGGGCAAGACCTTTGCTGTGTTTGGCAGGACACGACACAGGAAAAGCCTTTCAGACAGAGACAAAGGGAGCATAGAGGTTGGGGAGCTCCAGTTCTGAGCCAAGGCCCAGGGGAGGGAGAAAAAAAAAGAAACAAGGAGCATTTAGTACTGAAAGAGATCCCTGCTGGGGGAGGGTGGATTGAGCTAAACTATGGACTAGGGGAAGTCTCAACAAAGCCTGCTGGAGCTCATCCAGCCCTGTTGGTAAACGGATGCTGCTGAGTTCACTCGAGGAGAAGACTGAACTGCTTGATAGAAGGGTTTTGATAAATCTATTTTGCTTGTAAAAGAAAGCAAACAAATGTCATCTGAGGAGTCATATGCCCACATAATATTTCTTTCCTCAGAAAAGAATATTCCTGTATTCAGTCTTTATTGTGCACTTCCCATATTGCAAGAGCTCAATCATTGCAACCCAGGAAGGACAATATCTTCTGATGAGCAGACAAGCAATCTCTGCTTGTCAGTTTTGAAGTGGATTGTCAGGATTGAAGTGTGTAGGGAAGACAAAGTGTCACTCATGGGAAGGTGCAAATTAGCTGATGAAATCCTGAGGGTGGAGAATATTTGGTCCTTAGCAATGTGTCTCTCTGGAGTCCTGACAGTCCAGGATCTGAACTGGACAGTGTGAGGCTCAGAGAGGCCTGGAGAATACTAAAGGGCATGAGCGCAGTTTTCCATGCAGACTTCAGATGCAGAGACCTGTATCTCTTCCTGGACTTTTCTCAAAGTGTATTAGAGGTGTGGTGTTAAGATCTAGTGCACATTGAACCAGAGAGGTTGAATCTTGTGGCTGTGTCATTCTTCTGCAAAAATACTGTTCAGAACAGAAAGGAATGTAGAGATCCATTCAGTCTGATAGCCAGAAGAATTACCAGCTATCAGCAGAATAGTGCTATGCTCTGATGAGCTGGAGTTTGCTGTGTGGTGGTTACCAGATGATCTTTGTCAGTTGTTCTGCTAATTCATCAGCATTAGTGCCCCTGTGAAATGGTCTGCATGGAGAATCCATCACTTTGAGGTGCTAAGCTCGTTTTAGCTGAGTAGTGACTTTCAGTGAACTGAAGGGGGCAAGAACAATGTTGAACAAGAAATAATGGGTAGTTGTGACTGCTCTGGCAAGCAGAGAACCTGCTTTGCCTTGGGGATGGTGCCTTTTTAAAGTCAGCTCTCTGATGTGCTGTCAGTCAGATGTAGAATCCCCAAGAGGTCAATGTTCCACACTGGTTTTACCAGAGTTTGCACAGACATCTGCATACTGCTGATCTGAACCAAAAAGGCTGTGTAGGCAAGAGACACTATTCTAGGGAAGCACTCCAGCTCAATACTGTTTCCTGACCAAGTGAGTTTTTTAATGGGATTTTCCTTTTCACACACTGAAATAACACTATTGAAAGATTAACAGTGATGCTTCCCTTCTCTCTCAAGATGAGAGGAAGATGCTCAAGTACTATGGGCAGAAGTAGGAAATAGTTGTGTCAGATTTTGCCCTCCAGGCTGTGATGATGAGTGGTAAACAGTAACCTGCCTTGTGTATAGCATTTCCTCTCTGCTTTCTGTACATGGTGTGATCTGCAGATCAGGCAGAGCTGGACAGTGAGATGCTCAAGCTGCTATTGTCTCCTTGAACATTTGGCGGTGGGTTGGAAAGGAGAAGCTGGGGGAAACCTGTGAACATCAGATAAATTACATAAGGAGTGCATTAAAAGAGCTAAGGAAGGATTTTGTCTTTAAGCTGTTAAATCCTAGAGCAGTTTAAATTGGAAGAGACCTCTGGAGGTCACCTAATCCAATGCCATTCTCAATACAGGTCCAACTGGATCAAGTTGCTTAGTGCCTTGATTCTACAGAAGCTATCAGGAAGTAGTGATGGAAAAATCAGTGTATAGACAAATGATCTTGGTAAACTCCAATGCTTTAATAAATTCCAATGGACCTTTCTGTGATTTGAACATAAATGAAAAGCAGTACAGGAAAAAGTACTGTGTATGTATAGCAGAGTGCTTAAAAGCCATATCTGTCATTGTATGTCTTCTGAAGAGAGGTGTCAGTTTTTGTTAAATATTAATGTACTGCTCTAAAGTCAATGGAACACCATGCAACCAAAATACGAAGGCTTATTCATCTTGCTTCAAAACTCTGTCTAAACATACACCTCCAGCCTCTCCGTAGAAGGATAAGAGCCATAAACTGATATTTAGCACATTTCAGACAAAGACATGGGTATTTCTATAGCTGTGCAAAGCATGTGCAAATTGGTATGAACAATTTTACCAAAGCTAAAACTGAGTTAAGTTTAGGCACAGAATCTCTTCACCCATGAGAAAACATATTGGGAATCGGTTTAGGGGTTGTATATGTATATATATATGTGTGTGTGTGTATATATATATATATATATACTACCCCATCCCTGGCAGTGTTCAAGGCCATGTTGGATGGAGCTTGGAGCAAGCTGGTCTAGTGGAAGGTGTCCCTGCCTGTGGCAGGGAATTGGAACTGGATGAGCTTTAAGGTCCCTTCCAACCCAAACCAGTCTGGAATTCTGTGTACCCTCCATGAAAAACATGAGAAAATAGAGCACCAAATACCAGGAAAACATTTGTATACATCTTCCAGTGAAAGACAGATTTTCATGTGCTTTCCCTATATTAACTGTTTATCTACTTGGAGGCTCTTGTAGCATTCAAAAGGTGTGCTGAGACCACCTCTGACTGCTCCTAGAAGCAGAAGCTGATGTCACTTGCTGGCTACATTAGCTTGTTCTTAGCAAACTAGTAATCCAAACCCCATCTTGAGCAGAGCAAGACAGCAGTCTTCAACTGTACTTCCCATTGGGACTCTATAAGGAGCAAAGAGCTGAGTCTTTTGGCTACTTGTGGTTCTGTAGCAGGAGCTCCAGCTGGTAGATTGATGACAAGTTCAAGTGTTTGAGCCATCACTGGGCTCAAAAGGGGGAAAGAAACTGTTCAGTGAAGCCTTTGAGAAGAATAAATGAGACTAAAAGAGTGAGGAGAGAGGTGAGGACCCTGAAATCCTGTCAGTGGCACTTACATGTTCTGAGCTTCTGCTGATCTACCTCAGTTTTTTACCATGGAAAGCTCTCTCATGCTCCCAGGATCAAAAGGCATTGGCACAGCCTTCCACATCTGCATCATGCTTATAGCCATCTGCAGAGAGATTTTAGTCAAGATTAGAAATACAGCTTATTCCATTATCCTGCAGCAAAAATAGGAGAGTCAACCCACTAAACCCAGCTCTTCCATTGCCATTTCTCCATTAAGCAATTGGCACAGTTTATCCCAAAGACAGAGGTTTTAATGAGGAGGAAAATCCCCTCCACACTCCTGAGTTCACAAGAGTGACAGTAAATGAATTACTCTACAAAACACAATACAGACCTCAGAGAAGGGTTAAAAGCAATTAGACTTCAGTATAAGTGACTTTAAAATCACTTGCATGATCTGTTTTTGCCTGGGTTTCTCCCATTTATTCAAAATACAGTATAGATCTTGGATGAAGCCAGCAATTCCTAAGGAGAGATCTGCAGGGATGAGGGAAATGGAGTACTGTATGTTCACTGGAAAGGGAAATACACATCTACCTTGTAGTAAGTACTGATGATCTGAGGACAGAATGGCTCCTGGCTGCACAAAGTGGTTAAAGCGACCAGGTAAGAGGAAGCATTACTGCTGTAGTGGTACAAGTGGATCAGACTAGTGTATGGAATTAGCATAACACCTACTATAAATAGATTTATCTGGGCCAGAATAAATCTCAGCTGTTTTGACCAGAATGACAAGTCACCTCTAACTGAAGCAGATTCTTGCTGCAGTCAGCCACAAAGAAGTGTTTCAGCCTGAACCACAGTCCTCAGGGTTGATGGGAGGAAGATAGAGCAGGTCCTGTCACAAAGCCAGGCAAATGTGCCAGGCAGTTCCCATTACCTGGCTGCACATTGGGTTGATCACAGTGAAGATGCAGAGCTGTAACAGACTCTGCAAAGCCAAACCAAACTAGGCATCTGTGAATATAGATATATGTGCATATATGTATTTCCTTGAAAGAGGGGAGGACTTTTCAGTTATACCCTGGTCCCCAGTTTTCCTCCATTCTTTGGAGCAGGAGCTCTCCAATCTAAGGTAGAAGTGTGAGTTAGTGCTCATCTTATGGCTGGTTTTACGCGTTCCCTGTTCCCTTTCCCCAGCCCCTCAGCCCATCCTAGTGCTTGGCCTTTCGCAAGTTCTCTCTGGATGTTATGCTTTTCTTCTGATTTATGGTTTCCTGTGGGCTTGGAGGAATGTGAGGCAGGAGTTGTGTTCTGCTTTGTCACTTCAGAGCAGAAAGGGAAACAGATTAGTAGTAACAGGTCCTGGGTTTTGGGGAGGTTTGCAAGCTGATAGCAAAGCTTTAGGAAGGATCAGAACTACTCTGTGGTAACAGGCCAGAAGTGCTGAAAGCAGGGTGAGCCACAGACCAGGCAGTAATCACTGCAGCCATTGTTCCCACTGAGCAATAGCACGGACATGGGTAATATCAAATGCAAACAGCAGCCATCTATTTCTTATTACAGATGATTTTTATTTTAGGTAATCTGAATGTGCAGAAACCCTCCACAAAATAGAGTAAAAGCCATGGTTAAGACTTGGCAAGCAAACAGTGAACCTTCCCTGCTGCTACAGAAGGGAATGTATCTAAGAATATATATGTGAGAATAAACCAGTCACTGCACAAAGACAGCCTTAGAAATGGGAAGATAAGGAACCCAGAAACCAGGATACTGTGTTACCTGTAGGAACATGTAGTGGTTTTGCAGTGCTGTTGGATCATCCCAGTGTTTGGGATGGAGCAAAGTCCTGTTAGAACATCAACCTGTGAGATGATTTAGGATACGAACTGCCAGATCAAAGCCCATTTGGTTCTGGAATTCGGTGTCTTTTGGGGTTGGGTAATGTGCCACAGTCACCGGTTTGGAGGAAGCTTTGTCAGTTGTTTTCCAAAGTCAGGCCAGTGTGATCTCAGTGATGGAGAATCCAGGACTGTGGCTTGGCCTTGACTCAGCCTCAAATCAAAACCAGGCACTCCTCCCCACATGAACTCTGTCTTCTTGGCCTGTTTCTTTCCAGGACATCTCATTCAGGGCTCTGCATTCTCATCTTCCCTTTGCAGTGAGAGGATGTTGGCTGTGTGGAGGATGCTGACAAGATTTTCACTGTTAGCCACCTCTGTCAATCAGACCTGGTGGGCTCCCTACTTTTTGGGCAAGCATGAGGAATACTTGCAAACAGGGGTCTTCATAGACTTCTCAATAAGCTGTCCATGCATCAAGGCCTCCAAACCCAACCTGCCTGCTATTAGAGGCCATAAAATCATACCTTGCGACCAGTCACCAAGGCCAAAAGTGTGGCAGGTGGCTGTGCCTGAACAGCATCCTTGGCCTGGCATGTGGTTAGCTGGTGGATCGCTATTGGATGGCCATTACAGGTGGATATCCAGCTTGTAGCTACATCTTGTATTAGCTGAACACTGGATGTAGTTTTATTTTACCTCAGTGCACAGTTATCCTCCTTTTCTTTGAACAAGACACATGGTAAAATATTTCCTTTGTTAATCTGCTGTGTGAGGCTGTAATGGAATGCTCAGAACAGAAATGCTTATGTATGGAAGAAAAGACCTTTTTACATGATGTACTGACAGGCAATGGCCCTGTTTCCCAAGGCAAATGAGGTCTTCATTAATTAAATGAGAAGCAGTTGAAGCTCCATTCCAGTGTTCATAGATGTTCAGTTAAATGATGGCTGATATAAATAGCATTCTCTGCCCACTGCCTCTCCACTCGTGGAGCTCCCTCTGATGGGAGAACGTGACTGAGCAAAGCATCTTGGATGTGCTGTGAACTTGCTGCTTGGGGGTGCCTGTGTGGAGGAGGTAGCATCTCCTTTCATCCTTTCATTCCAGGTGCTCAGCCAGTTGAGAGCAGAAGATATGTCACACAGTGAACTGGGAACCTGGCTGCAGGATTAGTGCCAACATCCAGGGTGTTTTGGCTCTGTGTTGCTATATGGGCAGAGAAGAGAGCTCAGTGGTCAACAAAGACTTGGAGGCATGTAGTTAAATGCTGTCTCATTTCCAAAGTGAGGATGATACAGTGCTATCATCTCACTTTATGGAGGGGTTGACAAATCCTCCCACCTTTGGCTCTTCTCCTGTTCTCTTGTATTCTTACTTAAAGGCCTAAATCCAGATGTGCTAGTTGCAAGATAGACAGGGAATGGGCTTCTTCTCAGCGTCCTTGGACTGTTTCACCACACTGTCTGTGCATGGTTATTGTTGGGTCCATTATGGACCAGCTGCAGGCTTGAGAACATCTGGCTTTCTTCCCAACTTCCAGTCTTGTTGCAAGACATACTACTTCCAGCTTGCTTTAGATGATTGCCTTTTAGTTTTCAAGAGAGGTTTTGAGTTAGGTTTGTGTGACGGGTATCAAGTGCTGAGTAAGGGATCAGCCAGATCAACTCTTGTCTTGGGTTGGGTGTTGAGGTTTTGCTTTGACTTCCTTTGGTCACATTATGTCTCCAGTGCCTCTCTTTATTTGTCTTGTTCTTTACCTGCCTTATCTACTTAAACTCACTTGGAGGTGTGAGTCTCCTCTGGGGTTATACAATAGCATAACATCAACTCTCTAAGGGTTTCAGTATGCCTGGAGAATGCAGTTGCTACAACAAGTAATGCCAGCAACAGCGTCCTTTGCTTTCCTGATTTTCCTATGGGTGTGACTTCTCTCTGGATTTTGGAAGCAGTCAGCAGTAGCCAAAATGAGCACAGAAAAACATAGCCCCTGGCTTGACTAGTCATGTAGCGATATTAATAACCATGCACACAAAGGAAATGATTAAGGAATAGGCAGAGTTCCTAATTGAATGCTTCTTCCCCATTCATAGGAGGAAGGGTGTGAAATCTTTCTTATGCTTGCCAGAAATCAGTCATGAGCCCATTTGTAGGACAGGTTAAACTGCAAAGCAGAGCCAGTTCCCAGGGCAGGGCTGGGCTCTTTGGAGCTGTGTGAGGAGCTGGGAGTGCAGGTTGGCACGAGGTTCTCTATTTTTTTTCCCAATTTTTACTTCAGAATTTAAATGGGCTGAAAAATTGGTCAAAGAAACTCCTGTGATACAAAATTCCAAAGTAATTTTTCACTTGAATACTGTCATTCCATTTCCAGCTGAGTTCAGATCTTACTGTGAACCTTAGATGTCAAAGGAGCTTCGAAGTGCAGGAGCAGAACATACTGATTCCATCTTTTCCTTCCAGAATGGGGTATTCCCAGTCTCAACATTGTCCTATCAAGTGTTTCACTCTGATGGACTAGCACTTCCCAATGCCAAAGCATCCTTTCAGAAAGTACTTTTTCTCTCCAGAAAATTCCCAGGCATCTCTGCATTCCATGTAATGCTTCATGAATTCTGTGCCACCCCATGCTGCAGTGCCCTGAGTTAGCTCTTGGCCCTCATGGTTGCATAAGCAAAGCCTTTGATGTGCGATCACTCCTACTCAGCCCTGAGCAGGAGAACCTGTTTCACAGGGAAAGGAAGTGTTTGTTAAAACACATCAGTTATATCCAGTGCTTTTCAGAAGCTTCTTCATCTTTCCTGTCAGATTAGTGCATCCCTTAAATCCCAGTATTGAAGAGACAGGCTGAAGTATCTAAAATATCGGAACAATGGTAAAAGTAGCTTTAGGTAGTTCTGCTGGATTTTGCACTGAAGCAGAGTAGATCTAATGGTGTGGTGATGACAAGATGCAGAAGCAGAGGGTTGCATGAGTGTTCTGCTAGTTGCCTTTCAGAATAGGTATGTAGAGGGATGCACTACATTGTGCTGCACAGCTAAAAGCACTGAGTAACTGTGCTTTTGGGCATGTAAATCTGTCCTCACACAAAGGTCAGTGTGTTTAAAGAGCTGGAAAAGTTTAAGTTAAACCAAATTAATCAGCATTGGACCAAACAAGAGCATTAAGATTTGCTTTTGTATATCAGAGTGGCTCTGCAATGGTAACTAAATACCAGACAGCATTTGGGGTGTGTTTATACTTGTGGAAGTTTGCTGGGTTTATGGGGCTGGTATAAATGAAGGGGATTTAGGCTAGCGGGAAGTGAATGTCCCAAAAGAAAGGCAGAACATTCACAAAACCAAGTCTCATTCAGTCCTGAGTTTGCTTTGTGGTTTCCTTGTGAATCAGAGGAGAAAAAGGGAGTGGGAATAGGGGAGAGAAAAGATGTTCAGCACCCAATCCAAACCCAACCCCTTTCTCTCCCCCCAGCCAAGGTCTCTCATATAAGACATTTGTTTCTTCTGGCAATAGGAGGAAACCTTTCCAGACATTATCCTCTGAGAACTGCTCAGTATTTGCAGTTAAAAGGGCAGTGCACACGTAGACATGTGTGCACTGGGAGAGAAGGAAGGAAAACTGTTACTGTAACACAAAGGACAGGTTGTCTTATTGTTTTTAGTCCTGAGAGTTCACACTGCATCACATAGGAGGTTTGATTTCATGGGGCACTTCCTAACCTGCCGGCTCCCTGCAGTTAATTCCTGCAGTGAATTCTCTGTTGCTGGAGGACATGATGGAGACTCATTTCTTACTGCTTTAGGGCTGCACGTGTATCCCAAGTCTCAAAAACATTGGATAAGAAGAACAATTGTTTTCTTATCTGTCTTCATGAATCAGTAACAACATTTCTTCCCACTCCCTCTACAAGAGGCCAAGCCAATTTCTTAAGCCCCATCCTACTACTTGAGTCTTAACAGGGAGGATGGAGCTTCTGGCACTGAGATGATTTTCCTTGCAAAGGGTGCTGCCTGCAAGCTGTTCTTTGGTGCCAGCATGGAATATATCTGGGAAATACAACATACAGTGTTCCTACTGAGCACTTGTAGAGAAACTTGTCTTGGTGAGGGCTGAGATGATGCAGCACAAACATGTTCCCCAACAGATTCACATTGAAAGCAAAAGTGTGGGGCAGAAAGCCTGGGAGCGTTGTGTCACAACCTGGTTTAGCAGATCTAAAAAGCCAATCAACTAATACAAAGCCATCTAAGGGTGACATACCATCCATTACCCTGATCTGGGATCTGGGGCATGGCTGTGTGTAAACCCTTCAATAGGATTGTTTTGGAGACCACAGTAATTAAGGGATTATCCATTGAAAGTGGGAGATGCTTGCTCTGCTTGGGTAGCTCCTTCTGTGGCTGGAATAGAGGTTCAAGGACTGTGTCTCTGATAGGAACCTGCTCTGGAACTGGTGGTTTTAACTGGAAGCCTTGTGCCAAGGGGACTGGTGTCATGCAGACTTGAAGCATGGGTAGTTTGAGTCTATGCAGCACTTCCCAGGCTGCAGTACCTCCCAATGGGTTGTGGGGTTTTTTAATGTCAGATTTATTGTTATCTTCCATGGATCCACTTTCAATAATAGCTGTTGTGCTGAGACAAGCTGAAAGCTTGGTTCTGCTGCAAAGGCAAAGGAGATGTCAAAGAGCTGTAAGGCAGGGTGCACAGAAAAGGGCATCAGTGTTTGTTTCCAGGAGAGTGTAGTTCTGCATATTGCTGCTCTCAGGGGCAAAAGAGTTCCTTCCATCTGGAAATAGAAACATTGAACACTAGCAAATATTGGCAAGGTAGAATCAATGGACAGGGTCTGTTTTATGGCTTGAGAGTGAGGAGGAGGATGCTCTGCTCTGCTGCTGGCCTTGGGAATGGCAATGTGACTTTCATCCCCATGTGTACCCATCCCTGTCTGCAGGCTGGAGGAATGCACTGACCTCCTGTGTCACTGCTTGTCATGCTTTAAGCCACACTGGCAGCTAAGCTCATGCACTTCTCTCCCGGCAGGATGGGAGAAAAGAACTGGAAGGGTAAAAGGGAAAAAACTCATGGACTGAGATAAGAATAGTTTAATAATTGAAACATAACAATGATTACAGTAATAATAACAATTATAATTGATGATGATGATGATAATAATTAATAATAATAACAAGGAAAGAGGAATAACCCCAAGCAAGGCAAGTGATGTAAATGAAAACAACTGCTCAGCACCCACCAACTGATGTCACCCAGTCCCCAAGCAGTGGCTCTCCTAGCCAACCTTCCCCCTGGTTTATTGCTGAGTGTACTATCCCATGCTCAGGAAGACCCGTTGGATCAGCTGGGGTCCCAACTCCTTGAGCACCCTGAGCCTTCTCACTGGTGGGGTGAAATGAGGAACATAAAAGGCCCTGACTCACAGCGATAACAAAGCCATCCCAGAATGATCAGGAGTTTCCAGCACAAATCCAAAGCACAGCCCCATCCTAAGGTCTAAAAGCACTTAAACCTCTGGAAGGTCCATTTTCCAAATGACTCAGCAGGATGAGCAAGAAACTCTTTCAAAAGGCTTGTCATAAGTGTCATAGTGAGGAGTGCCAAGTGCCAAATAACTCTTGCAAACCAGACTGCTTTTGGGAAGAACTCTGGAGATTCTGTGAGGGTCAGGGCCTGGATTCCCAGCAGAATGGGGTGACTGTGGCTCAGGTGAGCCCCTGCTGATGGAGCTGCACTGACAGTGATGCCACGCTGGGACATGGAAAGCAAACCCCAGCACTGAAAAGGCCAGTGAGGATCTGCTTTGGCAGAGGGTCGGGAAATCTCACTGAGCAGGGAGAATGGTGGAGAAGCAGCCAAGAGGAACATAGCTCCAGTGTTGGGGCGCACAATGGAGTTCCTGTGGCAGTGGCCACAAGGGAGGGCTTTGTCTGCAGCCTGTGCTCCACGTGCAAGGCCGTTAGCAGCTAATGAGTTCAAACCTCACCGGCCAGGCAGAGGACAAGCAGCAGTCAGTGCGAGATGATACCATATCCTGGAACAGGCCCTGTGTGGTTGTCTGTTCTGGAGCTAATGGGAACAAGAGATGAAGTGTGTGTGTTTGTGTTCAGGAGGTCAGGGTGACATTTATCTCTGCCATCGCAGCAAAGGGACACCTGCCACTGGCAAACTGAACTGTCTGCCTTGCTCTGCATTTGTGTGTGGGTGTGTTTCTCATCACAATCTCTCTTTCTCCCTGCTTTGGCACTTCAGAGACTGCCGAGGGATAGGAAGGGTTTGGAGCCAAGGCCAGGTGCATGACTGGTGCCCATGGTTCTGAAACACAGAGAGGCACAGGAAGCAAAGAACTAATGTAGTGAAGCCTTATGGCAAGACTCTCTTTGGATGCAAAAATGCAGAACCAGTGCTGAAAACTGGATTCCCACTTTGTGCAGGTCAGCAGTGCTCCACATCGACTTCAGATCAACTTAAAGACCTTATAACATCTTCCAGTACCTACAGGGGTTATCAAGAAATCTGGAGTGGGACCTTTTACAAGAGCATGTAGTGACAGGACAAGGGGAAATGGCTTTAACCTGCCAGAGGGGAGACTGAGATGAGCTCTTAGGCAGAAGCTCTTCCCTGTGAGGGTGCTGAGGCGCTGGCACAGGGTGCCCAGAGAAGCTGTGGCTGCCCCATCCCTGGCAGTGTTCAAGGCCAGGTTGGACACAGGGGCTTGGAGCAACCTGGTCCAATTGAAGGTGTCCCTGCCCATGGAAGGGGTTGGAACTGGAGGAGCTTTAAGATCCCTTTCAACTCAAGCCATTCTATGATTGTATGATCCTATTAAACTGCTCCTGAGACAGCAAAAGCACTTTTCTCCTGCTTTACTTGCACTTCCCTTTGCTAACTGACCCTTCCTTCTCTACATCATTTTCCTGACTTGCAGCATCTCCTTCTATTGTCAGTGTGTCTTTTCCCCTCACTGTTCTTTGGCTCCCATTGATCCCTCTGAAATTCTTTCATATTCCAAACAAGCAGGCTCTGCATCTCCTGCCAAACTGTGTGTGTGCATTGTGGTTCTGCATGTGTGTGGGAGAAGGAATATTTAGGAGTAAAACAAAGTTTTCTCTGCAGCAATAACCATGATAGACTAAACAAAATCTTGCACACAGCTGCAGTCCAGCTATTTCTGGTTGGAGGCAGGAGGCTTGTGCTGCACATAGCAGAGTCCACCTAACATCTGCCAGTGGGGCTTCTTTTCCCAATACAGCTTTTCTGTGGAATTCTAGTGAGTCAAAGGCCCTGATTCTACCTGCACTCCACACCACTGCCAGAAAGGTGCAAGGCAGCACTATTCTGCATGAAATTCTTCATTCTGATGAAAAACGTGGTAGGAATTTGCTGTACATCAGTGACAAGGTATGCAGCCTTCATTTCAGGCTTTAATTCATCACTTGTACAGGTTTAGTATATCATTTAAAGTCTCCATGTAATAGGAAGACATTTAACAGTCAATTCTGCCATTCATCACCCACCTGCAGTGATTATACGTGCTGATTCTGCGTATATCCTGGCTTAGTATTAAGGATGATATTTGTAGCAGCATGGGGGGGTGTTTCGGTGTCTCATGCTAAAAGATCCAGCCTGTGTGCTTTCACTTGCTGGCCAAATTCACCTCTCCCACCATAGCAACCATTAGGTTGCTGAGCATTAGGAGTTGGTAATTGCTTTGTGGTATTTAATTTGTCTTTAAGTTGCAGCTTCTGGTACCAAGTGGTCCCATGGGACCCAGAGAAATCAAAGACTTGATGGTTTCCATAGAGAAATGGCCAATGGCTATAGGCAGGTAAAAAGGATTTTGTGCTTCTTATTTTAGGGTATGTCATGTGTTTGAAAGTGTGATTTGTGGAGTCACAGAGCAATGCGTTTCCATAGACAAGGACATCTGTGGTGTCCTTGCATTAGGCAGTACCAGAAATGAAAGGGGCGCAATGGTTGTGCAGACTTCCAAAGTACCTCACCCTCAGTTTTGTGCCTGGTTTTACTGTTTGTTTGCATAAAAGCATATTTTTGTATAGAGAAATTTAGCAACCTGCAATTTGACCTACAGTGCCCTGGGGCAACAACTGCCCTCACTTTGTCTAGGCTAGCTGGGATGCTCACTGTGTTAGAAACACATTGTGGCTGACATCTTTGTGAGGTTCATTTTGTTAGTTCACACATAACCTCTTGTGCTCTGTGCCAACCTGCTCTTTAATGTTAAATAATGCAGATGGAGCAAGACTAAAAAAACCTGTGAGTGCTTCATATGCCATGGTTAGCAACAGGCACTCCATGTCTTCCATCTCTCACTGTGGTACAGCCAGGCACCCAGGGGTAAAAGTGTAGCAGCATGTAACATTGACTCCCTAGTTTATTCTTTGGGCATATCTCTGGATCTGGTTCATCATACTAGCTACACAAGTGCAACTGGTTTTACAAGGACATTTCTTCACTCTGATTCCTATTCCAACTTAGCAAGCTGGGTGAAGCATGTGTGCTTAGCACTAGGCATATATGTGAAATCCCATTGAATTTAGTGGGAGTGAGAGACAGGTTTCAAATCAAGTATCTGCTTGAGGACTTTGCATATGCATGCCCTTTAAAACCTAGCTGGCTCCAGGACTTCTCTAAGCCTTTGTTAGTGAAGACATTGATGTTAACCCACCTTTGGTAGCTTTCTCACTGGCTTAGGTATTGCCAGGGAGTCTCTACTGACCTGCAGTGAAGCCCTGTGGTCTGACCTCCAGTGTCAAAGGCAAACTGTCACCTCAGTGGGTCTCCCTCCTCCAGGTACCATGGGGTACAGTTTACACATGTGCTATCCATTGAGAATTGAGCTACAAGTCCATGTTTGTCTCTTGTAAAGCACTGAGCTCCCTCTTGCTGTGCTCTGCACTGCTCTCTGGGGTTATTGGATCAAACAGGAGAAACTGGAAGTTCACACATTTAAGGGAATGATGAATATATTAAAAAAATCCCGATTTTTTATTGAAGGGGTAGAAAATAGGTAAAAATTCTCACTGTCAAGATGATCAGTACTACGTGAGTGTCCCTACAGTCAGACAAGGTAAGATGAGGTACACTAGCACCATAGGTCCTACCAGCTGCTCACTGTAAGGATTAGGAAGGAGCTCTTTTCTCCTCTTCTCAATAGACAATTGAACTAATATGTTAGGGGAATTTCTTTGACCTAAGCTGTATGACATGTGTGAAGCATAGAATCATGGAATGGTTGAACGCTGCCAGGGATGGGGCAGCCACAGCTTCTCTGGGCAACCTGTGCCAGGGTCTATTTTTTCCTAATATCTAATCTAGATAAGGCTCCATTCATGTTGCCAGGGAGTTTCTTTGTCTGGGAATGGCTGGCTTTAACAGAGGGAGTGTATGTTCTGATGTAGGGCAGCTCTTCAGTCCCTTCTCTGATCCCTCTGGGAGGTACTCCCGTAGGATTGTGCTTGTTGCAGAACCAGAACTAACAGAGTGATTGAAATCTGCAGTATTTTAACAAGTGACAGGGTGTCTGAGGTGGCAGTTTGCTTTCAAGCATGGTGAGCTACAAACTTGTGTAGCTGTAGCCTTGAGAAAGATCTCACATAGATTCTCTTCTCTTCCCAGCTGAGGTGGGATGCTGAGCTAATGTTTATGACACTGTCCAGTTTCATTCCTCCTTAGAACTCACATCTCCAACACTCTTCTGTACTCTCTGCTCACTGTCCTCAGAAACCTTTGGCTGCACTTAACCATGTCATAACCAGTCCCATGCTATTTCCATGAGCAAAAGCAGGAGCCATGGAAATCAGGCTCTCATTTTGAACAGGAAAGCATCGACTTGCATGATCTGGTTGTCATGGATATTGTCACCATGGAGCCGTTGCCATGGTGCTCTCTGCTCCCCTCCACAGAGATGCAAAGTATACTTTGAAGAAAGGAGGAAGAACAGTGGATACTTGAGGGCACAGGAGCTTTCAGATAGGGATTTAGGGAGGTTGATTTAGAGTTTTGTTGACTCTGGTGTCTGTGTAAGGTTCCTTATTTCCTCTTTTGTATCTTATAATAGCAGCCAACAAAAGGAAGTGAGATGTTATGTATATCCTGTAGCATCCTCTACAGCAGTATTTCACCATGCTGTGAAAGCAGCACCTTTCTCTCTTGCAAAAACAATCCAAAGAATGACCACTAGTAACCAGTGTTTGGTTTTTACCTCGTCTGAGTTGAAACCTCCAGAAATCCAGTATCTTGCAGAAGATGAGGATGGAATTTAAAACCCCATCTCCCCTGCAGGCCTCCTTTCTAGAGAAAGTCTGTGCTCCTTTGGCAAGTACTTTGGCAGCTCTTAGTGACCTTGTCAAGCTGCTGATGGTTCTGGAAGAAGGAGTTGAATAAGAAACGAGTTGTCTCTGTGCCAAACATCCTTGTCTAGTTAGGGGCAGAGCTGTTCTCACCAAGGCAATGCTGGTTTCACTCAATAGCAAATAAAACACAGTCAGGTTCAATAAATAGTAATGCCAATAACTCCACTTTGCACACCTACAGCTCCTCTCTGAACCTTCTGCCACTATTGTGGATGAAACCCTCCAAACACTCCTGAGAGAGTGGAAAGGATTCATTTTTCTTAAGCTATTAGTGATAATGGAGCACAGAGATTGCGGTAAGTCTCCTTCCATAGATGCTGTAGCCATCAGGAATAGGATCCAGAAGTTCTTGTTTCCTGTCCTGAGGTCTGGAAAGCCCATGTTTCATTAAACTAAGGGAGACCCTGAACATGACTGTAATGACATTTAGTGTTGGGCCCTTAGCAGCCTGATTTGGAGCTGTGTTAAACAGAGGGCTGAATGCTCCGCGTGGCTAAACATTGTCTTTGATCTGAATATGCCAGTGGCTCACTTCCAAACACATTAGGCTCAGAAGGCAGCTCTTTTCCTAGCCACAGAGGATGTTTCTGTGGAGGAGTTGTCACTGCAAGGCATGGATTAGCTGTTTCCCTGCATTTGACAGGCACTTTTGTTGCTGCTAGCGAAGTTGGGTTTGTGCACATGTAGCTATTCCTGGTGTAAGGTGGGTTTCTAGGAATCTCCCAGGCCACTCGATATGATGATCAGGTACAGCACAAGGTATAAAAGCTCTATTTGAATGTGGTGCTCCTGCTTCGTGTGTGACTCATCCAAGGCAAGAGGGATGGAGCAAGCCTGCCTGCATCCAAGCCCACAGCTGGGAACAGCTGGCCTGCAGGTGGGTCTGTTCAGGGTTCAAGGGCTACAGCTTCTCCTTCCCTCCAGCTTGGAGAGAGTTTTACACACAGCAATACATAGGGCTTGTAAGGGAGTGTGAACACCATGTAGCAGTTAGATCACATATGTAAGAGTCGCAAATCAGCCTGAGTTGGAACTGGCATCAGTGGAGGTAGAGAGAGGGATACAGGCTCTCCAGCAGCATTCCTGTTCTGCTGAGCTAAGGGAATATCTACATGTTGACTGCAATGGGAGCTGGCTTGAGCCCAATGTGTCCTGCTGGTACACTTGGAGCAGGAGCAGCTCATGCAATGCAGAGCTTGGTGGCCCCATGGAGATGTACCTACATTTGATGGGCACCTTTGGAAGCAAGACCCTCCAAGGTGCTTTTTACCTGCTTGGCTGTAAAGATGCAGCTTTTTTGGAGGTGGTGAATGAGGAGCCCTTTGTATGTAAGTATTCCTTAGGGACAAATGAGCCCTTTGCTTGACCATTTTAACAACCTGTAATGTGAGTGCACGAAGAAAATAGCCTGGAGTTTTCCTGAATTCAGGATTGAAAACCAACCTTAGTCTGTGTATTCCTGTGCCTCAGTTTCCCTGCCAGCAAAGTGAGGGAAACCAGATGTGTGTTTGTGTCAATAGCACTCAGTGAACAAAAGCATTCAGGAAAATCATTACCACTCTTCCACCATGAAGCAAAAGAAACACGAAACATGCAGAGAGGCCTCTCTGAGAAGTGCCTGTTGATCACTTCATGCCTAAGCTGGTTGGTAACGTGCTATTGTTTAGTTCTAAGGTTTATTAATCCAATATGTGACTGTTCTTTGCTGTAGTCAGCTTGTCACCTGAGGATCCTTGGAGCTTGCCAAACATGGATTAATCACTGAACACTCAGTGTCACTGTGAAGCAAATGTTTATCTATGTAGCAATGGGGAAGTCAAAGCTAAGAGATGACTTATATGGCAGCTAATAACTGCTTTGGTAAGCCTGCTCGTTGCTCCAGTCATCGTAAACCCTCTTTTGTAAGACTGTTACTCTGCAGAGTCAGAAGCAAATAGTGACTAATTATAATGTAACTAAAAAAGGGGCCTTGTGGTTGACCTGTCACAGCCAGTGCCCCGCAGTCAGGATGTCATTTACCCTCTGGGTTTGACCATACTCCTCTACCAGCTCTGTCCTAAGCGCACTCTAAGCACAGCTTATGAAATGTAGTCGTAGGCACCCACACAGTTACACTTAGCTTCAGCTTGTAGTGATGCCAGAGACAATTTCTGCATCAGTTTCCCAGTGGATTTTCTTGCTCTGATCACTTTTTGGATGTGGGTGATTATTCTCTTGGTGCTTGGCTAGGACCATCTAATGCAAGTCAGTACAATGAAGTCACAAGAGGTGAAAGGCAGATGTGTGCTTTGCTGCAGACTGTTCTCTGATAGCAGCCTTGCTTATTATTCCTGTTCCCATGGGATATAAAGATGCTTCTGGGAAGATTTCTTTATCATGCTTCTGAATGGCTTCTTTAAAGGACAAATTAAAATTCACAATGCAAAGCCTTCTGGACTGTGAGGAATTGCTGATTTCTCTGAGCAAGGAAGTTGAAGCCTCTTCCCTGTGGTCGGAAGGGCTCTGCTTTGCACTGAACCACCACCAGATGAGCTTGTGGATTGTTTTCTCCCCCCTCATGATGGAAATAGCCTAAGGCCTGGAAAAGCATTAGCAGGAAGAGCACAGCATCAGGAAACGCAAAGGGCACCCAGCCAGGACATGACTACACAGCTTTTAGCTGCCCAGCAGTTGGGACATTGCATTTTTGGGTGAAGGGATTCAATTCCCTCTTGTCAGAATTGCTGTTTCCCAGCCAGATGCTTCCAGCTGGATGAGTATGTGAGCAATGAGTGCTGAGCATCCCTGTGCACACACTGTGGTTACTCCTGTGCCTGGGGTCTTGTGTTTGTATATGTGACAAGTGTGTAGGTTCATATGTAGGGATCATATGTGCCATTTACCATGCCTGTTCAACCAACCTCTGCATTCCTTCAGGATGGAGCAGGGGAGCTCAGCAGTGCTGATGTGTCATTACTCATCCCTGTGGAGTTATTCCAGGTTACCAGCTTGCTTGTGTAACTGAAAGGGTTTTGCCTTTTATCTATGACATGCGGGCGGGATAGTGGGAGGATTTAAATTTGGGAATGAAATTGGCAGAGAGTTTAGCCCAATGCTTGTATTCTGCAGTAAGCAGTTACAGTGAAACCTGTTATTTCTCTAGGGAAGCATCATCAGTGGACTGTGGAACTGCATTAGTGAGCAGGATAAGGATATTTTGAACCCCAAAAGCCATAGAATAGACTTAGATTCAAAAGAATAGACTTAGGCATGCTGTACCCTTGAAGGATGGGAAATCCTTCAGAAAAGTGTTTAAAGAACCTGGTATAATCTCTTTCCCAAAGCTTTATACTTGGTAAACGGGAAAAGACACTGCAGGGAAGGAGTTAGGCACTTGCTTAAGGACTGAGGTCTTTTTGTCTTCCACTACAGCTTATCCAAGATGAATGCATGGCTGCAGTACCCCTAACCACAACTTGGCTTCATAATTCATCTCCCCAAGGACTTCATTCAGATATAAAACCACCATGTGACTGGAAAGGATGGATAAATGTTCACTCTCACTTCCTGTAATGAAGCTGGAACTCCATTACAGTGCTGGAACTGAATAGGTCCCTGAGATCACTGTCCTTGAAACCAAAGAGTTGGAACTTTTTATATCAAGCCTGTGCACTGAACAGCAAGCTCAAGTTTCACGCTCTCCTAGCCACAGTCAGTTGTATTCATGCCTTAGTGGATACCAGACCCAAAATGTCTTCCTCCTCCACAGAGTCCAAATATATCAACTCCTTTTCCTAGGTTACAATAAAAATGGGGAGTAAATTATAGATGCTCTCTCCACCTTCTGGCAGGAGACAGGCTGCTAGACCGCCTTGTTTCACCAGCCTCTAGCTGATGGCTGCAGGTTAAACAATGCTCTTGCCTTCCTGAAAAGAAAAGCATCCCCAGAAATGCCAGTTCCCTTTTGTAGATGGTTGTTACATCCAGCTATCAGAAGCACAAAGAAACCAAGTGGAAAAACTGAATCTGGCAGGAAGAGTGTAATGCATGAAGGCACACAGCTTCCAAACCCAGAGAGCAAAAATAGCTGCAAGAGCAAAAACTGGCCTGCAAGAAGCTCTTTAATTATTCCATCTCTTTCAAAAGCTTTGCTCCCGGCACAGCCAGGCTGCCATTTGTATAGGGAAGCTGTATGTGTTGTAGTAAAGCTTGAGCACTGCATTATTAGAGAGAAAGAAGCTGCTTTCTTGGTTGTGTTTTCAAAGAGCTGGTAGCAGATCGATTATGGGCAGAGCCCTGGGCATGAGGCAGTCTGTATGTTCTTAGTGAGTCACCAGGATTTCAGTTTCAGTCCGGCTGATGTGAGGGTGAAGGGGTTTAGGTTTCTGCTTGGATTCTAGAGGCAAAGCCATTTAGCTTTTAGCTGACACTACAGTAACCAGCAGCCTGGTGAGTCTGTGTTTCAGGGCATTGACGGAACACCCTGTCTTCCAGAAGCCACCCTTTCCCTCCTGTGATGTCTAAGTCTTTATATCTTTCTCCAACCCTTGCACGTTGATACTTTTGAAGCTACCGAGGAACACTGAGAATATTGCAGAGCTTTAAAATACTCTTGTGTGTGTTGTCTGTGCTGAAGAGTGCATCTGAGTTTGCTCAGATTAGGTAGCAGATACTTGGTTACTATTATACTGGAATTAAGTCAATAGGAATTGTATGAAGCCTCCCTGTTGGCTGAGATGTTCCAATGCTTCATTTGTCCTCAACAGGTGGAAACTGCCTGTAAGTGGGTATTTCTCCTTGCATGGCAGGAAATAGAGGAGCTGGTTGTAGACAGTAGTTGTGTTTTCTTCCATCCGGTACTTTTGAATGAAAGCAAATTCCAGGCTGTCTTCTAGGATGTGTAATGGTGATGAATAACTTAGGCTGTTTCCTCTGGATTTGGTGTTCCGCTTATGTTAAGATGTAGGGAGTATTGTTTGCTGAGATGACATCAAGAGCTCTTGGATGAAGGGAGTAGACACATCCTTTCTTCACACGCGGTTTCAGCTCCCATTGCTGCAGAACATCACAGCTCATTGAGGAACAGGAGACCTAACCCTTTGTTAAAAGAAACCAGATGAGGAAAGGACAGCAGTGGAGTCACAAGTGGCCTGTAAATGGTCAGCATCCCCCTTTTGCCCTCCCTGGCTGGGAGCAGCATGAGCAAACCACAGGCTAGAAGGAATCGTTAATGGACAGGGACATTGATGGAGGTGGCACTCCTCTGCTTGTAAGTAATGTCATCTGGGAACAGGAGAGCAGTGGAAGGGGAGGACAGGAGTCTGAAGAAAAGTTCCAGCTCTTACATCATGGTTCTTGAATATGCTGCCAATTCAGATTCAACAAGATCCATGGACTTTGAGGCCAGTAATTGCATGACGACAGACTCTTTCCTCTTTAGTCCATCCAGATTACTCAGAACTATAGCAAATGTTGGCTGTCTCATAGCTTGCAGATGGGGACTGTGCTCCCTCATGTAAGCTATTGTGCATACTTCCCATTGAAGGATGCTTGGAATAGATGTTACTGGATGTGCTGTGTTACTTTGGTTACGTGTAATCCTTGTAAGGTGCATACAAGTACCATGCTGCTGGCTTGAACCCTTCCTCAGCTTGGCAGAAAGTTAGATTTAGACCTCAGGGGCTTTCTTCTTAAACCTGGCCTTCCTTCTCTGAGAAGCATGATCCTTAGTGGTGACAGTCACTGTTTTCATCCTTGACTAATTCACAGGGGACACCAAAAGCCTCAGAGACACAGAGCTACTACATACTCTAATGGTCTTTTTCAGGACTTCCGCTGTTCCCTTTGGTACACGTCCTACCCTTTTGCTGGGACAACAGTATTGATTCATGTGGCTCTAAGTCACAGCTCTGCCCTCCTGTTCTTCCAGCTGGCACACGTTCAGAAAGCCTGTGTGTAATATTTCAAGAACCAACCTTTTAAATTACAAGCCCACAAGCTTAAGGAGCTCCTTGCAGGGAAATTTGGGTTGCTTATCCTTGGTGTGTAAGGGTGGTGTGAGGCTTACCACATTTCCAGGTGTGTGGTTAGAGAAACATCTGTCCAAGTATAGGGATCATACAGCAGCAAGCAGCTCTGCAAGGGAATGCTCTCAGGTTTACAGTGCTTACTTTTGGACTCTAGCCTCGAAAATGTCATTCCATAGCACGTGCCTCAATCTGGGAATGCCTATTGCAAATGCCTGATGTCATGTTAATATTTCACTTTGTGAGGGAGGCCCGGTGACCTTTGCAGCTGGATTCTAATAGCCTGTTACTGTCACATCTGCCCAGTGACGTGGAAGGAAAACAGATCCGATAATCATGGAGCAGATTTACCCATATGCAGGCAGAGCCCACGTGAGTGAAAGAGACTCATGGTGTTAAAGGACCAAGATGTGTTTCTGCTTGAGTGATGGCTCCTAAGGTTCAAAGGACATATAATTCATCACATAGCTGCACTTCAGGCACAGTAATAGCCTGGAAAATAGGGTTTGGTTGTACTGCATAAGCAATCTGTGACTGATAGGAGTGGATGGCTAAGGTGTAACAGTGGTTATTTCTGTATCACTTGGCATTGCTACCAGTTAACAACACTGCCTGCAGAATCTCTTTTTCCAGCCCTGTGGAATTCATTCCTGATGTGGTGTGATCCTTCTCCAGAGTAAGTCCTGAGTTTACGTAGCCACAGGAAATCTGAAGTGGGAAGTGTGAGTCCCTTCTCCTGTCCACCACCAGCACACATACCTCATTCCCCCTCATCTTTACTCATGGGACTTCTGGCTTCTTTCTCCATCATAAGCAATGGATTAATGATTGCTTTTTGCTGATGTTGCAGGGCAACCATTGATGAAGTGGAAACAGATGTGGTGGAAATAGAGGCAAAGCTTGACAAGGTAAGATGGGGCAGCTCAGTGCAATGGTTTGAAGAGGGACTGATGAGTTCCTGCTTAGGAATATGGCCCCACCAGTCACTTCTAAAACGTGAGCCCATCTCAGGCAGTCAGGAAGCTAATAGTGTACAGGGCTTGTCAACAGGACCATGACTCCCTCTACTGACAGGTACCTGCCAAGGCTCCTTTGTGACTGCCAAAGGATTCAGAACAAGAGGTCCAGATGGGTTCCTAATGCTGAATGAAGGCCTTCTTGTTCTGGTCCTGGATCTCAGGGGACTGACACTGCTTCTCTTGCTGTGAAAGTTATTTTGGTGCTGTCTGATGCCTCTTTCCATCACTTTGCTTGTGACATGAAGGAGCTGTTACATGTCCACACAGCTCCAGCATGGCTGTGTCAGCTAAGGGATATAAGGAGACCCTTGCAGGTAAACAAAGGGCCAGATCCAGGCTGATGGTGGTGGCGTTGTCTGATGTTCGGCCAGGCTGTGTACCACAACTGCAATCTGACACTGGAAATAGCCTCTCAGGGACCAGTTTGGCTGTTTTGCTTTTATGCTGGTGATTCTTTACATCCAGTTGGTAGTTTGGATCCAAGTCAGAGGCTTTATGATGGAAGGCAGCTTTTCCACCCCCACTTCTCCTGATGTCTGAGACATCAGCCAAGTTGTTTCTGAACAAGAACAGAGAAAAATGAAGAAACGGAGCCAGAGGAGCTGTGGGCTTTTTATCTGAGAGATTTCCCAAAGCTACCAAGGGATAAAACTCCTGTGTGTGATGGAGAAATGGTTTTTGTTGAAGTCACCAGCCTTAGGCAAAGCTGTGTTCTATAAAACCTATTTACTAATCAAGCTGCTTGAAACAGTTGTCTGCACAAGCTAACTAGTGTCACTGGTGGAAGCTGCAGAGGGATTTGGGTTATCTGTTTTCCTCTAAGCTAAGGCTCTAAAGACAAAGCAAGGGGTGAAACTTACTCCGAATCTGCCACTACTGCTCTCAGTGCCTGCTGTAGTTAGACAATTTGGTGTGCCAGCAACAACTCTGGAGTGAGAAGGATGGGCTGGAAGTACAGGAGCAGCTCAAGGCTCTCAGTTTTTTATTGTTCAGTGCTTTGTTGCAAATTGATTTGGGAGAGGACTGCATCAAAACAACAGTTTCCTGCAGCTTTGCCTTCCTATGACAGCAGTTATGGGGTGATATTCTGGTGAGTGGCCATTTTATTCTGCCTGCATGCATTATTCTCCTCCCTGCTGCAGATAACCAGTCACACAAAGTGCTGCGTCACTCTCCATCAGCTAAAGGTTATGAACCCTGGGTGCAGGGGGAGTGAGGCTGCAGTTTGCATCTGAAGAGCCACTGAAGTTCAACTTTGTTTTGCTGAGAGTAACTTTGGGCAACAATCAGTCAACCTCATTCCTAATCGTCAGTATTTGATGGCCTGGCTCCTCTCTTCCAGCCTTTCTAGGGCTTGGTGTTGTGCAGTGGTATCCAAATAGCCAGTATCGCTAGTTCTGAAAGAGCAGGAAGCTGGCAAGGACTGAATGTTTCTCTACCTTTTACTCTGCCCCTGAGCACTTAGTTTATAAATGATAAGCCTTTTAACACCTCTTTAAGATAGAGGTAAAGGACAGTGTAAGAGATTCATTTAAGGGAAGACCAGAAGTTGGGGCATGTTTTGCTGTTTCAAAGAGAATTCCTTCATTCTGTCCTGTGCTCCATCTGCAAAGCCATCACTGCTCCCCTTGGGAATATATTTATGCTGAATGGCCTTCAGCTACCAGTAACTCAGCCTTGGCTGGGAGGGTGTGCACAGAGGCATGCTAGAAACCGCCACGTTGCAGAATAGGCTGGGTTTCCTTTCCAGAGGATCTGTCCAAACCTCTAGTGTATGTCTGGGCTCCAGATGTGACAGGAACTACATCTGTTTGCTTTGCTTCTCTGGGCTTGGATGGGATAGCACAAATGTGCTAGCACCCAGCCTCAAATTGAGTGGCCAGGAGAGGATGTAAGTGTGAAAGAGTGAAGACAATATATACTGTGTATACACAGATAAACCCTGTGTGACTATATATATATTTATACATTCAGATATGGTCTTACAGAACTGCAGACAGAGGCAAGCCAGCTTGTTCTGCAATGCATGCATAGAGATTAGGCCTCGAAGCCTTGTGGCTGCATAAATAGAACAAGCACCAAGGCCCAAACCAGCACACCATGCTGCAGTGGGGCTTTGGTATCCAGCCAAACTGGAGAGCTGCTCATTGCCAGCCTGTAGATGAGGCTGGTTGACAGGACAAGATTTCTAAAGCCATTTGTCATGAGTAAAATTAATATCCCTAAAACCTTCCTGGATTTTGAGAGTAAAAAACTTCAGTTCCAAGAGTTGTTCATTATCAGCAGTTAAAGTTTTCATTTAAAAAGCTCAGAACAGTGATGATTTAAAAAGTAAACCAACAACCAAAAACTGGAATCATTTTGCTCAGTGATCAGCCATTCCTGTGGCAAATCTTTCGGGCTTTTGGTTTATGGGTTTATCTGAAGTTGTTTAACATAACCTTTTACAAGGAGCTTTGGCTGAAAGGAGATAGGCTAACAGCCAGGAATCCTGGCTAAGCTAATGCTGCAGCCTTTACAGTGAGTTCCAGGCATGTTATAGCAGTTTGGTGTGGCTAGGAAGTCTGGGAATGTTCCCTGCAGCTGTTAAATTATCAGAAGTTAATAAAGGCTGTCTGGAGATGCAGCAAAGTGACTCCAATGAGAGGAAGCCACCTCATTTTGCTGCAAGCTCCAGGTAACTTCTCCATACCAAGGCTGGTGATGAGATTCGGAGCTTGTGTAGCTTGCTTAAAGTTAATGTTTCTCTGAACAGAGGTCCACCAGAAAGTCTGTACTAAGTCACAGGCAGTCCAGAGATACATGATGGAATCCCTCACAGTGCTCCAGCAGTTTCCTTGGGCTGCAGAATTGTGGGAATTGATTCATACTTATCTACAGTCTTGATGGTTCCATCCTTGTGGGTGATAGAACATAGGTTTTCATTGGCTGCGCACAGCAGACATGGCTTAAGCAATTCTGGTCAGTTGGTTTAAGCAAAATGTGACACAAAACTATCAGGCTTCCCTTTATTCCAAGGTAAGAAGAGCAAGACAAGTGTCCACAGGTATATGGAGCAGCCAGCTGGGCTTAAGAGACTTGACAGTCCCAAAGAGAAGCATACTCCCAGCAAGGAGATTCTAGACAGGCTATCACTTCCACCCAGCACCAAGGAGTCTTTACCTTTCTGCAGTCAATCTGTGTGATCAGATTCCTTTTACTGCAGTCCTGATGCCTCGGGATAGAATGAACAGGAGAATCCCACTGGAAGGAATGGGCTGCTCTGATTTATCTGTCCTCAGGGGTGGCCTGGAACCCTCATTCTTAAGTGAGAAGTGAAATGTTGACAGCATGACATGCCCTGAGAGATGTGATTTGCATCCCTGTTGCTGCCACATGCAGTAAGCGTTGCTGGTGTAGCCACATGAATGGCATCTTGTTCTAAAGGTTTTGGGCTGGGGTGCTGGTGCACATTAAAACCAACCTAGCTTCAATTCAGTTTGATGTGTTCAGCTGCATATGCATTGACACCTCTCTCCTTGTGCAGCTGGTAAAGCTATGCAGTGGGATGATTGAAGCAGGCAAAGCCTACATCACCACCAACAAGCACTTTGTCACTGGAGTCCGGGACTTGTCACAGCAGTGCAAGAAGGATGAGATGATTTCGGTAAGTGATCCTTTGGGATGGAGCATGGGACACAGTGAGGCCTGGGAAGCGTTAACCTTCCTAATGCTGTGAATAGAGCATCAAGAGCATCAGCATTAAGTAGCCATTTAGTATGAGATTTTATTTTTAGAGGACTGTAGAGGTAATGCAATGCTAAAAGGTCAGAGGGAGATTCATTGTTTGCAGGGAGAACTGGACTTTCAAGAAGCTGCAGTGCTGGCATGGCTGCTGGAATCTAGGTCAGTAAGCATCAGTGACTTACGAATGTGGGAACCAGCCTGCACAAGTGACAAGTGACATCTTGATTGCAGCACTGAACTGGAGAGAACAGGGAGTCTATGGCTTCAATGCCAGGCATTCTGAAATGCCTTCTTGCCAAACAGCAGAGTGGCTCTTTGGTGTAATGAGGGTGCCTCTCAGCCATTGAACCCCTGGGAATGAAGGGCAGCTGCTTCTATTCACTGCCAGTGTCTTCACCTTTCTTTGCAGGAGTGCCTTGACAAATTTGGAGACAGCCTGCAGGAAATGATTAACTACCATATGGTAAGATGCAGCTTCCTCTTGTCTTGTTGTGTGCTGATGACAACCTTTCTCAAGGCACTGATTATGGTCTCCTGAGTTTGGCTTACCTGACACTGCACAAAGGTGGGGTCCACAAAGGAAGTGTTTTCAGGTTCCTGTCCCTGCTCACTGTAGCCTGAAGAGCAGCAAAGGGCTGCGAGTTATTGTTGCCTTTTGCAACAGGATTGAATTGGATGAGCTGTGACTCTGTTACTCACAGTGATCCATCCTGATGCATCATATATGCTAGGAAATGGGATTTCCATGAGTTGCAGAGAAGGTACCACTGAATATAGGTACTGCCACATGGGTGTCTTTTGGCTCATTTCAGATCAGAGATACACAATGAATATGAAGAAGGGTGAAGTTAGAGACCCCTTCATCAAAAGAAGAGGAGAGCTTACAAAGATCCCATGCTCCACATGCTTTGTTCTTTTTGGACAGACCAGGGTTTTGTAGTGAGGACAGACAGGTCCTGAGATGCTCAGACAACTCAGGACTCTGGCTCTTAGCAGCTTGCATGTGCAACCATGTTGCTGCAGATCTGGAATACTCTCTGAAGCTTGGCATTCATATTTTTGATGTTAGGACACCAGCAAGGCTGTGAATGGATCAAACTGAGAGGATTGCTTTGTTCAGCTGATGCTGGGAGCAGACTCAGTGCATTTTGTGCAGCCCCATGGCTAAGGATAACACAGGACATATTAATGATACACTGAGATGAAAGGAGGGAAGTGTCCAGACAATGCCTATTCTCCTGAGCTGACTTTATCTCACTAACAGAGCCCAAGAAGTTACAATCTGCCCTTTCTCCATCCCAAACATCCAGCCATGACATCTGTAAACCTTGTAGAAGAGGAAGGTGCTTCATGTTTGGTGGCTCCATGCCAGACCTACAGTATTAAGTCTGTAACTCAGCTGGAGCTTAAAGCACAAATGCTGTAAAGCTTCGGAGTGCCAGCACTGCCCTGACCCACTTTTATACCACAGTGCCCCTGTCTAACTACATTAGGCACGATGCTTGATTTTGGGATGCAAGTTAACCACATGTACCTAGAGAAGAAACTGCATCAAGTTTAATGTTTAATCCTTGTAATTATTTCATGAAGCAGGTGGGAAGGCTGTTTCCTAGTTAAAAATGACAGGGGATAGAGTGAACAAACCAATGTGAGTACCAGAGAAAAAGTGTGTTTGTGTGAAAACAGAGAAAGTCAAACCCTGGTTTTCTGATGCTTCTCGCATTCCCTCTGAAAGCATAAGGCCTTTTGGCCAAGGAGCATAAGAACCCCTGAGCTCCTTCCTTCCAGGGATCACATCACAGCAGCACTGACAAGGGCTGTGCAGTGCGTGCAGCCCAGGCAGGAGGGAGCAGTCCCAGCCAGGAGCCTCTGGCTGCAGGATGCTGTCAGCTGTGCAGCTTCCCTGGATCCCTGCTCTCTGCCAGAAGTGGCACTTCAGGGATTGCCGTTCTCTCAGCCAACTAATAAGCAGAAAGACCTTCCCAGAGCTGTCAAATCCCAATGGAATAACCCTTCCCATGCACCCCACCCTGTACACTCCCCACTACATCTGGCACATCCCTACCATGAGCTGCATGCACAAGGGATACTTACATCCTCCCTCCCCACAGCCTTTGGAGAGCACCCTCTTCCCTTGGTGCTCAGCAGTGTGAATCCCTCTCCAGGAAATGGCTTTGGAATGATGGCTGCATCTTGAGCCCTTTCCGACGGCTGTTCAGTTAATGGAGTTATTTTTAGTGCCTTCTGCTGTCTCCTTTGTGTGTGCTGTGTGCGTGTGTGTGTGTATGTGTATCTTGGCTCATCCGTGTCTGGGGAGCTCAGCAATGAAACAGTTGTCAGTGCTTACTCCAGGAATGTGGCCAGGACAGTATGTACAACTGGAACAAGTTAAAAAGAAGGGAAAATATCCCCTAAAAGATCAGTTGCAAAAGCTTATTCTGTGATTTTATTGCTAGAACAATGAATGTTAGATCAGCAAAATCTGAGCATGAAACCTGCTTGAATGTAGAAGATGAACACACTGAGCTCCAGAGTTTTCCCACCTTATAGTGCAGAGGGAGGAAAAAGCATCAAAGCAACTGTAGAGGAGAGATGACAAAGAGAAAGATGAGTTCAGAAGAGCTGCAATCAGTGTCCTGTGCCTTTTGTGCTCTTAACCACATGCATGTGGGCTAATGCTGTTTCCCGTGCATTTCCCTTTCTCTCTGTGACCAGAAAGAGAAGAAAAGTGAAAGGAGGCAAGTGAAAGTGCTGTTGTGATGGGATCAATCTGGCTGAACCCCTTAAATGCATCTTCAGCATCATCTTCAGAAGCTGTAACAGGAACATTGCCCTCATCAGTCCTACCCCAGCTTCATTATGTCCTCAGCTGCCATAAATCGTTGCAGCTACGTCAGAGGGATCCTCCAGCAGCTTGCAGGGGAGATTTAGCTTTGCTGAGCGAGCCAGGAGGCATTTCCTGCTAACAAGGAGAAAAGCCACCCAAGCTGTGATGAGTCAGTGAGGCAGATGGTAGATGTCATGGGTGGAGGGTAGTGATGGAGTGCAGGGGGGAGGAAGGAGGGAATGAAAGTGGACAGGGCTTCCACAGCCTGTTCTTCACAGGGCTGGGGGGACCACCTGCGTTATCTGACAGCACTTGGGAAGGGTCCAGGGGCATCATTTGTGGATGCAGAATGACCAGCTGACAGGGGAGATGCTTTTTGTCATCTCATGGCTTCACCGTTTTGGCTATTGTGCTCTAGTGCAATGATGTTGTACTAGTCTAACAGACTTCAGTGAGCTGCTGCTCTTGAAGTGTGGTACCAGTCTAGCGGTTACCTCAAGCTCAGTGCTGCAGTTGGGGTTTCAGAAAGACCAGGTTTTGTCAGTGTCTGGAATATCTTAGGATGTCTCCTTCCTAGTTAGGGGAGAGAATCAACTTCAGTGACATCTAAGGGACAGGAACAAATGTCTTTTGACCTGAGCACAAACTGGAGCTCTTGAGTTTTTTGTGAGCAACTCAACTTCAACCTGGTTCAGAAGTTAAGCTTAGACTGTTGACATCTGATATGTGTGATAGAAGTACTCTTGTCATCTTGTTTTCCAGAGCACAAATCCTCAAGTGAGCTATATTACAGAGGCATCACAGATGGAATGCTGTTCATGGGTGGCATTTATCTGGTGGGCCATTGCTCAAGAGATGAAGGACTGAATCCTGTAGCCAGACAGCAATAAAAGTCATTTAAGCATCTCCTGCCAAACAGAGGATGTTTGAATTCTGCCTGGACCTCCTGCCCCTTGGGTTACTGTATTCAGCTGCTAGAAGCTGCAGTGAAAGAGAAACATACTGTAGGACTATGAAGTCAAGGAGAAATGTATAGTATGCTGTCACTGTTGAGGTTTAGTTATTCAACAAGTGCAGTGGTGTTTATATGCTCTTTCTAGAGCTGTGTCAGGCACACACTGGACAGATATGCCATAGAACAAGTGAGAACCCAGGTCTTGAAGATCTGCTTTGCAACTCTGCAGCAGGACAGGTAGCTGAAGAGAAGAGGAAGAGAGGTAAGGGGATACTTCCAAAGCCTAAAAGTGTTTGAGAAGGAGCAGAATGGGCCATCTTTGGGAAGCAGGGTGCCTGACAAGGTTATGGATGATCCCCTTCTGCAGGCCAGGGAGGGGAGTTTTGTTCCCCCGCAGATGCTGAGAGGCAGCTGATAGAATCCCATGTGGGCAGTGCTGTAGCTGCCTCTTCTCCCACAGACATGTTACAGTGCCCCTGTTTGGGGACAGGATTCCTGAGAGCAGATAAAAGGATCAAGCTCTGATTCCCAGGCCACTAGACAACCAACCCACATTTAAACTCAGCACAAACCAGTCCCCAGACTGGAATGAGGCCTCCAGACTGGCCATAAGGGAGATAAGCACAGAGATGTGACTCATCCAGCTCATGGCTGCGTGGTGGAGCTGGACAAGGGGGAGCTGCTGCTGTCCATGTGTCAGGCAGCTGCAGAGGAAGCTCCACACCCTCTATTTCACATCTGGAGCTAGCTCTTGCAGGATGGCTGATGTGCTTAATGAACTTCATCCCATCTCAGTATGGCTTTTAGTGCAGTAATAGACCATAAGGGCACGATCAGCTTCACCTGGGGCCTCCATCCATCCCCTCCACCCATGGGTGGGCCCAGACACTCTATTTACGCTCCACCCCAGGGCCTTCAGTCTTGGCTCAAGCTGTGCTGCAGCAGCCTAGCTCTCTAGCTCAGTTGCAGCCATGTCCAACTTGATCTTGACTCTTGATGGAGCCAGGCTACAGTCTCTGAACCAGCCTTGTTTTCTTGGTGTGGTGTGGTGGAGCCTTGGCTGGTAAAGCCCATATCCTATCTGCTGCGTTATCCCTCTGCAAGCTCCTGATCTAATGGCCTGTGCTGCTCCCAGCCAAAATCCTACTGCAAATGCTGTTCATAGGATCATAGTTAGGGCTGGAAAGGACCTTTAGATCATCTAGTTCCATTGCCTGCTTGCAATCTCTACTCGAGTGCTATTCCCATGTGCAGTGGTGATGTCCTACTTCTGAGCTTCATGAATGTAAGTGCTGAGAGAAGCAGTTCATAGCCAGGTGATCTCACTTATTTTTACCTTCTGCTTTGCTTTGGAGCCTGGTGGGATCTCTTGTAAGCTCTTGTGGGTCTGTAGCAATGGCATCCCTTTGTTCTCTCTGATGTATCTTGAATTTTAGGCTTGCACTTTGAGAATTAACATCCTGGGCTGCTGATCTTGCTTGCATTTCTTGGGGGCATGAAATTCCTGTCAAACACAGGTTTGAATTTATCCTGTTGCCATAAAAGCCCATGCTGGGAAAGGGCAATGTAGGACTTAGCTTTTTGCTGCTGCTGGGTGAGAGCTGTGCTTAACTCCACTCCTTCCACGTTGACCCTCCTCAGGCACAGATGTGTGTGAGTCATGGGCTGGACTTCCCATGTCTTGGTGGAAGCTGAGAGGGTGGGGTGATATTTGGTCTGGAAAAATCTGACAACAAAGAGTTTGTTCCAAGTATGTCTGGGAAAGGGGAGGAAGCCAAGGGATGACTTCAGGTTTGAAACTCTAGCTCTTAAAACTCCTTAATTTGTGTTGAAAATGGAATGAAGGACCCACCTCAACATATTCCTCTGGTGCTCCTGCCTGGCAAAATTAATGCAGAAGCAATCAAAGTAATGCTGGTATCATAGGATGCTTCTCAGCGGAGATCCTGCTGGCAGGAAAGGCTTATCCATTACCTGGTATCCCTTCACAAACCACTTGGCAATCCCTGCCCCATGTGAATCAGTGCAGGCTAGAAGGAAGGGCATCCTCACAGTGATATGGATAACAGGAACGGGGAAGAGGAGTACAGACAGAGCAGGAGGTGGATGTGTATATGTATATATAGAGCCTGTTTTCCTCATTTGTGCAGTTTTTCTGTTTGGATACAGATACATTTAAACTTCCACATCGCAGTGTCCCTGTACCACAGGCCTAGGAATACTGCTTATGTGATCACCTCTGTTCCCTCTCAGTAAGCAGCTTCAGTAAGGAGCATTACACATAGGCCTCAAGCTGAGGAAGCCCAGTTCCTTTGATTTTTATGTATCCTGGAATCTCTTCTTCCCTGGAATGTCCCAGGGCACTTGTCTGCAGTCCTGAGTATGGCATAATGGTGTTCCTTCCTTTTCCTGATGGTAGTGTGTCCAGATAGAAACCAATGTTGGAAGCTTTCCGGATGTGGGTGCAGGTGGGATCCAGATGGCTTTCTTACTGCCTGCCTATCCCTGCATGGTATCAAGCATTGCTTTGGGAAGCAGCTCCATGGGAACAGTTGCAGGCCAATGTCTCTTGGAGTCTTCTTGGAGAGAGTGAATGAATGCCAAAAGCAGTAAATAATTTACATTGGTAAAAACACAACGCTGGGTGGTCTTGGTTTTCTTTCCTTCCCCTTTGCATTGCATCTGTTCATATTTAGAGGCTGTTCATGGACGTTTATACTCAGCTGGTCCTGGCAGGTCCCTTGCTTTCTCCTTGGCTGCAGCAATACACATGATGAGTGTGTCAGAGGCTCTGCAGCCAGTGCTGCTGCTTCAATGCAGAGTGCTTTGCATTCTGCTCGGGGTGCTACATCTGGGCAGTGTCTGCTTTACCTCTTAGTAGGAGGTGTTAGGTAAGGAGGATGCCTGTTCAGGCTGAGAGTGCCAATAGGATACTGGTTTGTGTTGGAAGGGACCTTAAAGCTCTTCCAGCTCCAACCCATGCCACGGGCAGGGACCCCTTCCACTAGAGCAGCTTGCTTCAAGCCCCATCCAACCTGGCCTTGAGCAGTGCCAGGGATGGGGCAGCCACAGCTGCTTGGGCAACCCAGTCATGCTCCAGGGGGAAGGTGTGCTTAGTTCTGTTATCACACTGTCCTCTTTTAAATTGGCAGTTAATTAAATCAGGTCTGTTCTGCCTGTGATTGTAATGTGAGAAGTCTCCCTGTACATACCTCAACCCATGAGCTTTCTCATTTTGTTTTCTCCCCTGTCTTGCTGAGGAGGTGTAGTCAATGTGTTGGTGGGTACCTATGAACCAGACAAGGTTCACCCACCACCTCCTCACAGAAAGCTGCTGCTTTAGGCAGTGCCAGCTCTTCTGCAGTGTAAATGGTCTGAGAGAAGAAACTCCTGCCCCTTGGATGATGTGTACTTCTTGCTGTGGTTGTGATGTGGTCGGGGAGCATATGCTCATCTGGTCCCCATTACCCAGAGTCCTGTGTCATCCCGATGCATGTCTGAAATATGGAGTTATTTGTCATCATGCCTGTCAGAGATAGATGGGAGGGAGCTGAGCAGGCACCACTGTTCAGCATCAGGCAGATGGCAGGGGAAGAGCATCTCTTAAAGGAAGGTGGGGAGAGCTGAAGATGAGATGAACAGAGAGTGTAGAGTAATGAAAGGCTTGGAATCGTTGTTTTTGTGAAGGATAAATAGGAGAGTAAAATGTAAAAGACTTGGAACTCGATCTCTCTTTATACCATGTGCTTGGACCTCTCATGTTCAGCAGCATGTGGCTGATGGGGATGTACAGTCAGCGGTGGTTCCTGTAGCCGGCCCTAAGCAGTGCAGTGTTGAGGTGACAGTGCCCTCCTCTGGCAGAACGAGGAATTCCCGTCTCGGGAGGCAGTTCAAAGTGGGGACTATGAATGCAACTGCTCCTCTTTATGTTGGTGGCACAGGTCTCTGTGCTATTCAGAGCCCTGGCACAGGCTGTGGATCCTGCAGCACGGGAATTCTGTGCTTGTAAGGGAGTGCTGAACACCACCAAGCCCTGGAGTAATGCTGAGTCCTTCACACTGAAGTTCCTAAAGAGTGTTCATGGATTTTCTGGCTCCTCAATCTTTCCTGTTGCAAAAACATTTGCTAGTCTTTGCCTTCTCTTCTCTTGCAGATCCTGTTTGACCAGGCTCAGAGGTCAGTCCGGCAGCAGCTGCACAATTTTGTCAAAGAGTGAGTACTTGACCCATCAATTTGTGCTTCAACTTCTTGAGCTCCATTGCCCCTGTCCTGTGTGCACTGGAAACAGGACTGTGACCTCTGCACAAGTGCTGAAGCTTGGGGCAGAAGGACACTGAAGGGCAGAGGAGAAAGGATCTGGTTTGTGTGCTGTCATCTTGCAATCATTTGGTTGCTGCATTGTCAACCAGATATCTTTGTCCTGTTCCCAGCTCCTAGTTAAGGCATAATTCCAGATCAGAGCATAATCATGAAGTTCACCTGTGAAGCTGATCCTCTAGGTCCAGCACAACCCAGAGTTCAGATCCCTGCAGAGTAGCACCAGTTCTGTATCTTAGTTATGTTCAGTGCAGAGTTTCCTTAGTGCAAGCTTGCAGAAGGAAGGAACTTCGCTCCCAAATGACGTTGTGGTCCTGTAGAATCATTCTGTTCTTAGCTCCTCATAAATCATGTTTAGTTGCTCAAAATTACAGCAGCCCTGCTCTTCTGGAGTAACCTGAGCATCTGTCAGATGACAGGAAAGCCTTTCTGTAGAGGGAGCATCTATCATCACTGTGCCTTCAGCTTGGAGCTTGAGTTATTTGCTAATGGAAAGCAAGTTTACAGTGGTGTGAACAATGCAGAATGTTGGTATTAAGGATGATGACTTGCACATGGCAAGGCTGAGGTGCAGCAGAAGTGGGCCCAGGTTGTTAAATGGTTGGGGACAGTGTGTTTCTTGGATCATGACTCCTGCCAGGCTGTCCCTGCCATTGCTGCATTGATGTGCTTGCTCCAAGTGCCTCTTTCCCTGGGGCAGGTACTCGGTGCCGCAGAGATCCCAGTGTGTGAATATGGGTCAGAGAGGTAGGAGAGACTTAAGCTCAGCAGGAGCTGGTTGCCATGGGAACTGGGAATTTGCATCCCTCAGCAGCTGGATGTGTTGATGGAGGAGGGAGTCCCTGGCTGAGCCCCCCTTCCTCATCCCCATTTTCTTGCCTCGTGCTTATCCTACCCCTGCTTTCTCTATAATCATTTCTCTGATGAGCTCAGATTTAATCTGCTTAAGGCTGGCAGTCAGGAAGGGGAGTTTCACCTTCTTTTTGGGTCTGTCATCCTCCCAGCATCTTTGCAACTCACTCTTTTTTTGCACTTGTACTGCTCAACCTCAGTGCTTGCAGGCCCTGGTGCTTTGATGCCCGCATTGCTCCTGCCGTTGGTCCAGTATCTTTCCTTACCAACTCACTGTAAAGATTAAAAGACTGTCTAGAGTTAATCTGGAGTTGGTCCAGCTGAACACAGTGGGTTAGGATCCCAATGGCATCTGGAGCAGGATCTTAATGATCACAGTGTACCTGGTTGCATACCTCCAAATACTGTTGGTATCAGCAAGATCCTGGTTGCCTTTTAGCAATGATTCTCACCACCTCATCCTCTCTGGGTTCCAGTGATGTTCGGAAGTTCAAGGAAACCAAGAAGCAGTTTGACAAGGTGCGGGAGGACATGGAAATTTCCCTGGTGAAGAATGCTCAGGCACCTCGGCACAAGCCCCATGAAGTGGAGGAAGCAACAGGCACCTTGACCATAACCAGAAAGTGTTTCCGACATCTGGCTCTAGACTATGTGTTGCAGGTTGGTGTCTGTGCCCCGGCTCTGACTGGATCTCCTAGTCCAGGACAAGACATCAGAGGGAAATAGCTAAATAATCTCCTGGAGCATTATGAGTACAAGTACACACATGTTTACATGTACACAGACCCAGATGTTTGCCCTTAAGGACATGTTCTACGTGTAGGAGCATGTCGAAAACACTTGACAGTGTTGTGTTTGGTCTCTCACTTTCAATAGTTTCATGACACTGTTTGCCAACCTCTCTGGAGAGTTATAAAGATCAAAGCAGCTAATAACATCGGGAAGAGCCTCCCCTCTCTTACACCACTTATATCATCCTTTGGCTATTCCAAGCAGATGTGATTAGCTACAGAACTCACAGCCCCACCAGTGAAGGTCCTTTCATCCCATCACAGCCTGCTCTTTCATGAAGACAGGCTGCATTATGCCTCAAGGCATCTCAGAGAACCTTGGGACCTACTGCAGCACAGGGCTTTGCTGTCCTTGAATAGTTTGTGGATTGCTACTAGGGGTATTGCAGCAAGTTGTTCGTACTTGGATCTCTTTGCCAGACTGCTGCTGCTGGTTATGAGAGTGTTCTCTTCATTCCTCCACAGATCAACGTCCTGCAGGCCAAGAAGAAGTTTGAGATCCTGGATGCGGTAAGGGCTCTCTGTGTTCTCTGTGGCTGCTCTCAGTGACTCAATGAAAGGCAGCCCTCTCCATTTCAGGTTGCATGGGTCGACATACCGACTCCTCAGTCTGCCCTGGAGATGCTGTCTGGGACTGCTCTGGGGGCTGCAGGTATGGCAACAAGAGGGGAGAATGAAGGACCAGCAAGATACTCCACAGGCCAGGCCTGGAGGGGACTTTCAGGGGTGAAGGACACTGCTTTTACTGCTTTGCGCTTACAACAGGGTTACCTGACAGTGTGGATTTGTGAGAGGAAGAAAGGAGAAGAGGGAGAGGCATCTAATAGATAGATTGCTTTGGGAAAGGAAAGCGTTAGACCTTGTAAAGACTTGTTTGTGGGTGATAAGGACTTTTCATATTCACTTTGTCCCAGAACCTGTTCTGACTTTGCTGTTGTTTTCCTCCCCAGATGCTGTCCTTCATGCATGCCCAGTACACCTTCTTCCAGCAGGGCTACAGTCTTCTCCATGAACTGGATCCCTACATGAAGAAACTAGCCACAGAGGTGAGGGGAGAGGGGAACACATTGATTCAATCTGTTTGTACCCCTTCACCCTGGAAGGACTTACTCTTTCTTATTCAGCTGCCACACGTGGTAATCCGGGAGTGGTCAGAGCATCATGCTGCTTGGGTGTTGGATGAGCCACACTGAACTATGGGATGGCAGCCAAGAGCCAGTGCACACCCAAACACAGCCTTTTACCTCTTTTGGGGACTTATGATGTTAGAGCTGGTGTGATCACAGAGCAGGGAAGCAGGGATGAGCAGTGGCTTGGAAACCTCCTTGACTTTTATACCTGATGTTCTTCTCCCTACCTGTAGCTGGACCAGCTGGTGATTGATTCTGCAGTGGAGAAGAGGGAGATGGAGCACAAGCACGCACTGATACAGCAGAGGGTGAGTCTTGGGGCTGCAGCTTGGTGCAAGCAGCACTTCTCTCCATCAGTGTGGTTCTCTGGATCATAGTGGCAACTGCCATCTGATGAAGGGTCTTGCTGGGCTAGTCCTTCACAGCAGTAGCATTTGTGACATGACATGGCTACAGCCTTGAGCAGCATGACTTTGGAAAGCTCTATTCCATGAGGACCCAAGGAACAGAGCTGCTGTGGCTGAGCAAGTGGTTGTTCTCAGCTGAGCTATGGTAACCCACTGTGTGTCTTCTCACCTGCTGTAACTGGGGTTGACCACCATGAACTGACAAAACGATAGGCTTTATTATCAAACAAGTCTGAGCCTTCAGTAAGGAGTCATCTTTGGTTAATGTGGGCTCTGATTTTCTGACCATTTATCTGGGAATGATCCCAAATCTGAAGTTTGCAGAAACATAACTATTGTTTTTCCCTTTTCCTTCTCTCCATGGATTGCTGACCTGCCTCTGCAGACCCTCCTGCAGGTGAGTACCTGTGTGTTTTTCCTTCTTCTGTGCTAAACCAAGATTCCCATCCCATTGACTCTGTGGTGGCTGGTCTTGACTCAGAGCTCAGTATTGCAGTGGCAGCAGTACTTGGCTGACACTTAACTCATATTTGGTACCTAAGGAGCCTTTGAGGACCACGGGGCTGATGGGAGGTGAACTGGATACACAGGCTCATAACAGAGGCTGCTGGTGGACTTTAAACATACACATTCATGCTCTGTGGGCACAGTAAGAGTGGATTTCGGAGAGCCCTGAGGAATAGCTGTTCATGAACCAAGCTCCGAGCAGGAACCACTAATGAGTCTGTCTGTGTCAGGCACTTGTGTGAATCAATAACTGTCAGTAACAGGAGTGTAAGTGGCTGTTGTTTTCTTTCTAATGCTCTCTCAAAAATGTCATAACCCATGAAATGGAAATGTAACCAGATTTGAAAGCTAATGACAGACATTCCCTGTGAATCAGCCTGTGCAAATGCTCCCTTAGGTTAAGTGTTCTGAGGGAGGGGTAAATCCATTTGTGATCTCTCAGCTCCCCTGGGACTCTGCTGGAGTGATGACTTCATTCAAGGGAACATGGAAAATCTCTCTAGTGTAGTGCATCAGTTAAACCTCTTTATGTGGCTTTGACTGGACTAGCAGGGAATAAAGCAGAGGTCAGGCTCCAAGAGGGAAAAGAGCAATTAGCCTTCATCAGGGTACATATGCATAGAGCTGTGACTCTTTGTGTGCATAAGCTTGGAGGAGAGCTGAACATCTCTACTGCAATTTAGGGTTTAAAGCTTCCTGCCTGGAAATGTTAGGCTGCTTTTGAGCTACTCTGAGTCAGTGTTGCTCCTCCCTTTGCAATGGAGCATGGCACTCTGCAGCTGGTGAGCATCTCACACACAGTTGAATCTGTCTTCATGCTGAGCCCAGAAAACCCTCTGGTCTCTTGGAGATTTAGTTGTGCTTAATTAAAGTGTGGTGGCAGAAATATCCTTTTTTCCTCAACACAGGGATTTCCCAGGCTGCCTGATAAGGCATGACAGAAAAGGAGGGAATCCAGTTTAAACATAATACCTTTTGAATTGTTCTTGGGGAGGGGGAGCTGTGCAAATTCTGAAGACAAGGGAGTTCAGCTGTCCTTGGGCAGCTTTGTGAGGCCTGGAGGGCAGCCTCCTAAGAACCAGATTCACAAGGAAGAGGTGTGTTGCATTTTATTTGATTACTCTTTCAATTAAATTTGCTAGGAAAGAAAAACTCAGCACAAATCTCGACTATTTCCTTCAATGCTCTCATTTTTGTGCCTTTTTTCCTATTCCAGTCATTCCCCATCTTCCCTAATGGAACATCTGCCACCTTCAGGGCAGTTTCCTAGGATAGATATCAGTTCAAGCTGTCACTTTAAGTGCTGCCCAACTCCAAAACCTTAAAGATCTCCATTTGCAGCTTCACACTTCGTATGAAATAATGCTCACTTATACAAAAGTGTTCTAATAAATCAGCAAGAGGAAAGAAAGAGCCTCAGTTTTTACGAGCTACATTAAATATTTGAGTTCTCCTCCTGTTGTGCAAAGGGAGAGGATCTTCAGCATGAAGACGCCTTTCTTCAGCCTGTGTGTGGGATGTCTGTGTGCAAGGACATTTCTGCAAAGGCTGAGGAAATAGTGCTATAGCTTCCCCCATTTCTCTTGTGTGTTACACTAAGCTGTCTAAAACCACACGTGTAATGAACTTATATATTTTTATGTGGGTTTAGTTGCCTTAAATGGATGCACAAAGACACGCAGGACCTGGTGTAGGTTGGTCCACTTAGGAGACAAAATCTAGAGCATTTAGCACTGGAACACAATTTTTCCCAGTGGGAAATGGGTAGAGAAATGGCAACGTTTAAACCTGTCCTGCCTTGCAGATTCTGAACGCTTCCACTGCACCACAACTGAGGGTGGAAGAGGCCAGGGCTCTATAAAAGCTCCTTTGCATCCTCACTTCAATTCCATGGTGCAGAGTAGTGAGGATTCAGTTGTGCTTCTGTTGCCCTTTCGCATGGGGTGGATGCAGTGCCAAGGCAGAGCTCTCTGCCTCATTTAGTCCAGCTGGTAGATAACAAACCAGGGGCCATATGGCACTTCAGCACCCTGATTTCTGTGGAGCTGGGATGGAATTGCTGGCCAAAGAGTGGCTGTGCTCCAGGAAGCTGGGGGAAGCAGTCTCTGCTAAAGGCAGACAAGCCTGGCTCTGTTCAGGTCAGGGAGGCATTCGGTGAGCATCTTCCTGTCAACTTTGCTCTGTGTTGCCTGGCTTCTCCTGTTCCCTCTGTGCCTCTGTGGCAGCTGTATGATAATCAGCCCTTGCTCTAAGCTGATTGCAGTGAATAGAGGCAGGAGGGGGTAGGCAGGTGGTCCCCAGGGGCTAGCAGACTTCCTTTGCCTGGTGCCCCTTGCTTTGACAGGAGCCAGTGGCAGAGCTTACAGCTTCCCAAAAAGGAGTAGGAGGGGTAAAGGCGAAAGGGCTGAAAAAGAAATCCCTCCTTCCCTGCCAGCCCACGGTGCTTAGCAGAAATGCTGCTCTAGAGAGCGAAGAGAGAGGACACACAGAGCTGCTCCCTGCTCTCTAGGCAAGAGCAGCAAAACCTCCCTTGGAGCTGGCATAATGAAGATCTTCAGCAGGCTTGAGTACCTCCTGGTAAGGAGACTGCTGCTGGGTTGGCTTGACCTGGGGAGGAAGTTTAGAGGGCACTTTTCCCTGGGGGAGCAAGGATTGTGCCTCTAGGACTATGCTTGCTGACCCAAAAGCTTTATTACTGTGGGAGAGCAAATGTGTTTGTTTCTGTTTTGGGTTGGAAAAGCTCTGGGGCAGGGCACAGATCTGTGTGCATCATTTGGCATTAGGAAATTAAAGAAACAAAAGGTCTGTAAATAGGATTTGGCCAGAATGGATGAAAGCTGTCTGCACAGAATGGGAGTGGAGGTGGTGGAGCCCTCCTCCAAATTCCATCTGCCTCTCAGTGTCTTGGGTTCTACACAGTATATACACAGAGGTAAAAATAGCCAGAGAAAAGCTTGAAATATATTCAGGCACCAGAAGTGAACAGAATGTGCGTGCCCCAGTGTTTGTGTGGGAGGGGGGTGTGAGCATCTTTAATGTATGTAATGTATTCATAGAAGAGAAGAATATAAGAAGAATTATTCAATCTTCTCTTTAGAATCAAATAGTTAAACTAGTCACATACAGTTGTTAACTCGCCTCCAGGAGAAGTTCTTTTCAATGCATGGATGGATACATGATGCTGTTAAAGTGTGCTTAATATTATTGTTCAGTACTCAGCATCATTGGTTACTTAAGAGGGCAATTTTGGGTAAAAGCCTGTCTTCTATGAGGAACAGTGTGTATTGCATGTGCTGTGCTTATCTTAAATGGTATTGACTGAAACTAAATTAACATGGAGGTTTGGTTGGAAGATACATTTCTCTATATCCAAATACCTAAACCCACCTGGACTGAACTGATTCACTGGCCAGGATTGCCTAGTTTTGATAGTGTTTTCTGTCAGTAGAAATCAGAACATTGTACAGAAAAGGGCAGTATCATCATTTCCATGTTGAACTGATACACTGAGGGAGTGATGCTGTGGCTTTTCAGGTAGGGCCATTGCCACAGTGGATGCATTTTAAAGAGGTTTAAGAAAGTTTTGGTATTTTAGAGAGGGATTCTGCGTGTTTTTATCTGGGTTGGGATAGGAATGGACTTATAAACCAGACCTTCATCCTCCTGTGGTGCTTAGGCAGTGCTCCTTACTCAGAACAGGATTCCAGGGTGATGAGGAGCATCTTCTCTCTTCATAATAAATCTGTTCTCCGAACCTGACAGTTACTTAAATTCATCAACCATTTTCTCTGCCCAAAATGCTTCACAAGAGCAATAGGAAGAGCTTGTCTGGCCTCTGCAGTGCAAGCATGCGTGGAGATGGGCAGGGAGTTAACTTGGGGTTAACTTGTTTCTTCTTCTATGGGTCTGTCTGTGCCTGTGCTGGGTTTTTCCTTTCCATTTTCTGGGTTGAAAGCATCCGCATTAATGTCCTTTTCCACATCCCATTGGATGTGTCTCTTGGAATGTGCTACTTCATTGTTGTCTGAGCAGCATTCGGTGTGCTCCCCTTGAAACCATTGTGAGGTCCTGTCCAGAAGAATAGCAGTTCCCAGGCAGCCCTGTGTGTAAACTTAAAGTGACAGGACTGGGAAGGGAAGGGGACAGTGAGACAAGGTTGCTGTGATCCCCTGGAAGGGAAGCAGATGATGGCAGAGATCTGGTTTCTGATTCTGGAAGACATCCCATTTATTACACCAGTGTGTGATCCAATGTGTCACTGCTGTTGCTAATCGTGCTGTAGCCAAAGCCATCCACATCCCAATCCTAGGCAGCCTTTTCCATGTTAAGTATTCTCCGTGTTAGAGACAATGAGGTGCTAAATACAGACTTAATAAATCAGTCCAAACTCATATAGAGCTGACTTGCCTACTCTGTGTACACTGCAGTGATGGGAAGGATTCAATAAAAGGTAGTTTATTAAAATCCTGCATTAAATCTCATGTATGGCAGGAAATGGAAAAAGAGGGGACAAGACAAAGCATGTGTGCTCTGTCCTACCCTGCTGTGGCCACTTCAACCCCATTGGCAAAATGATCTTGTCACACAGTTTCTAAGCCAGTTTTGACCTGAAATCAGGTGTCAGCACATGTTCTTTATTTCCAGAAGTCTGTCCTCATCACAACCGTTGATAGGAAAGTTCCCTGCATGGGCTGCAGCAGGAAGATGTGCTCAGGAATCCAGTGTTTAAGCTTGTTCTGGTGTGCTGGAAGTTTCATAGTTGCGCTTGCTATGATTTTGCCTTTCAGCTGCCTGAGCTGCCTCTGTACATCTCCCTTTTGGCCTTGGCCTGGCTGAGTAAGGAAAAATGCTTCTGATTAAGGGGATAACTGCTGGATTTCTTTCACTCCCTCCCCTCCCCCTCCCCCC
>NDXB01005109.1:178789-253834 GCA_002631895.1 Agapornis roseicollis
TTTTTTTTTTTTTTTTTTCCCCTTGTTTTAATTTTGGTTTTTAATTTTTTTCCTGCTTTTTTTTTAACAAGTCCTGCTCTGGACAGTTTTTGTGTTTGTGACGATGAAGTCCCCTCATGTTCCGTCCACCTTCCTCTAGGTGCCAGCCACATCTCTATGCAGCATCCGCTAGCAGCTGGCCCATGGAGTGGCAGTGGCATTGGTCCCGGTGGGAGCGGTACGCCGTTCCTCCTGGACGGAGGTAAGGTGACGCTCTGGCAGCTAGCAGCAAAAGAGACACCCAAATTTTACTGTTCCAAACCAAGCTTCAGAAGCAGTTTTGTGTTTTCTTTCAGCCAAATGATTGGAACCCCTACATAGAATCATGGAATTGTCAGTCCCTTGTGGGAAAGACAGCCTGGTAGGCTTTTGAAAGGCAAGAAAGCTTCCTAGGGTTTCCTGCGTAGACTGGTTTGGGTTGGAAAAGACCTTAAGATCATCCAGTTCCAGATGGGGTAGCCACAGCTTGTCTGGGCAACCTGTGCCAGGGCCTCATTACTCACAGGGAAGAACTTCTTCCTTATATCTAAGTCTCCTCTTTTTCAGCTTAACCCATCACCCCTTCTCCTATCACTACAGTCCCTGATGAAGAGTCCCTCTCCAGCATCCTTGTAGCCCACTTCAGACACTGGAAGCTGCTCTCAGGCTTTCATGTAGCTTCTCTTCTCCAGGCTGAACAGCCCCAGTGTTCTCAGCCTGTCTCATATGAGAGGTACTCCAGGCCCTCCTCTGGACTCCCTCCATGTCCAATAGTTCCATGTCCTTGTGCTGGGGCCACCAGAACTGTTCAGAGTACTCCAAGTGGGGTCTCACTTGGAGAAAGATCTTACTTGCCTCAGCAATCAAGTTACTACATCTTAAAGGATCACCTGTCCCTCAGATGAGATAAAGGATCCAATCCTCTGTAGATGGGATCTCATGGCAAATAGGAAGTGAGAGGTGTTTACATCAAATGCCCCACATCTTCACAGAGCAGTCCTGTAGTCCATTAGCATACTTAGCTGAGGAGTGGTAACTTCTTACCTCCCAGCTCAGTTGCCTGTTGTATGAACTTCTGAGGAATACTTAGGGTCCTGAGTCAGCACAGCAGAAAATGAGAGGCTTTCCTACAAGTATGTGTTATCTCTTGAAATCAAGGAGATGCTGCCCCAGTGCTTGTCTGAATCAGTGCCTTACGGGCTCTTCCAGTCTCAAGGAATTTAGGGTTATTACTCAACAGAAACCGTACTTGGGGGATGCAAGACCTCAGAGTTGCTCCACAGCCTTGTAGAAGAAAATGGGAATTTATTACTGATTCAGTGGGAACAGAACTGGGAATTTGATGTATTAATGTTTGTGTGACGGGAGCCAGATCAAGTCATGACAANGACCTCAGAGTTGCTCCACAGCCTTGTAGAAGAAAATGGGAATTTATTACTGATTCAGTGGGAACAGAACTGGGAATTTGATGTATTAATGTTTGTGTGACGGGAGCCAGATCCTCCTTTCTTGCTTGGATGTAGCTGTAGACTTGTTGGAGTCACTCTTTATTGTCCTGATAATGGAGAGCAGAATCTCACCAAGCACTGTGCTTCCGTTCTGCAACTACCAGCAGTGATTTTCCTGACAGCAAATCCCATGGGTGCCACTTCAAACCTTCCCTGCTGTAGCTTCATTATCTCCTTTGGCTATTGAACAGTGCTGAAGGATTACTTGTGAGCCAGGATGTCAGGACCATTGATTTAGATGATATTTGTTATCTTGGGTCCTAGCTGTAGCTGCTTGAGGATTTCAACAGCCAGCCTTTAAGGTGTCTTGTTCTGCTGTGGTTTTCAAGGCTCAGACCCTTAGTTCTTGCAGCCTTCCCTGCTGTTTCCCCTTTGCTCTTTGCAAAGAGTACTCAGCTCATGCTTTAGGAACTTTGGCAGCCTATTTTAATCCCTAATCACAAGGGGTTGAGGGTAGATCAGGGGGATTTAACCTCTTGAGCTGTGGCAGGACAGACAGCCCCAGCCCTTACAATCATTGGGAAGTTAAAAGCAGGAAGAAGCTGAATCCAGATGGAGTTCCCAAGAAATCCAGGCATCCCCTGGGACAGAGGGGATGTGCCATCCATGCTCCCACAGGAGCAGATCCTGTCTTCCTGTCATTTTCTTGACTGCTTTCGAGTGCAAGCTGCAAAGGTACCAAGTTTCTCTGCCACTGACACATTGTGTGTCCTTGGGCAAACTGCTTCATCTCTTCCTGACTCCATTTCTTGTCTTTGTAGCATTCATCAGCTAAGCAGGGAAGGTGGGAAGCACTGTAGGGAACAGGAGGGGATGTCTGTGAAGGTGAATGAGCCAATGGACAATGCTTTAGGAGTTTGGCCTTGAGATACACAATGTTGATGATATTTGCCCCGGTTGTGGTCAGTAATCTGTCACAAAAGCAATGCATTGGTTAAGTGACAACTGCAAAGCTCTGGGGAGAGCATGGATAGAGTAGAAGCTGAGATTACCAGTGGTAAAAGCAGAGGGGTGTCTGTTTGCTTCTGACACTGCATAAGCTGCTGCAAAGCTGTCTCTGCTGCTGCTCTGCTCCAGTCTACGTCACAGCGTCCCTCATGGATTGCAGCAAGGGCTGTCCTCAGCAGTCCAAAGTGCCATGGCAATGTTGGAGCATCCCTGCATGAAGGGCAGCGTGGGGACACGGACACCATAAGGCTTTGCCATTTTTCCTTGGGCAGTGTTATGGAGTGGGGCTAAATGGGATAGCAGTCCCCCTCTCCCTCGCTGCAGTGCCCGGTGCAGTGTGTGTGTGACGTTCTGCGCAGCCCTTTTCCCTTGTGGTCTCAGCTGTGCCTGGTACTGGAATGCCAGGGTATTAAAATGGGCTTGGTTTGTCTTCTGTTGGCCCTGCAGGTCTGAGCAGTGACAGTGGACTTGGAGGGAGCACAGATGGCAGCACGGATATCCTGGTGTTTGGCTCTGTGGTGGACAGCGTGACAGAGGAAGGTGGGTGTCAAAGGCCACAAGCGTGGGGAGGCAGCTAATGCTAAGGCAGGATGGATGGTCAGGGCTGTCTGGTGCCAAGAACAACAGGGAACAGAAGAAACTGGAAGTATGAAGCTGTTGGATCATCTCTTCCTATCCTTTGCTCTTCTTAGAGTGCGAGGTGTCAGAGGAGTCGAGTGGTGAAGCAGAGATTGAACAAGAAGCATCAGATTTGGAGGACCTGAGGGAGCTGCATCCTGGCTTGTTGATGTACAAGGCAGCACAAGCCCGAAACCTGCCTCTCATGGCAGAAGCACTTGCAAATGGGGCTGAGATCAACTGGGTGAATGATGAAGATGAGAACAAAACTCCTCTCATCCAAGCTGTGGTGGGGGTACGTTGTGCTAGTGGCTGGGAATGGGAGGTCTTGACTCTAATTCAGGGTGCACTGACCATGGCCAACTTACAGCCTGGTACATGCCCCTGTATCCTCTCAGGACTGCTGGCTGAATTAGGTTAGAAATCCCCCTTTCTCTTGCCAGGGCTCCTTGATAGCCTGTGAATTCCTGCTGCAGAATGGGGCAGATGTTAACCAAAGAGATGCCCGAGGCCGAGCTCCCTTGCACCATGCCACGTACCTGGGGCACACTGGGTAAGTTCTTTGCACCTTGCTGTGATGTGCTCCATCACCCTTGGATTGAGGTACAGCCTTAGCACTGGGAGCCATGGGGGTAAGCTCCCCAGGGGAGCTGGGGTTTGGTGAACTGGTTATTGCAAAACATGCCCTTTTGGTTATCATTAAGGATATTTGTCCCTGTATTGATGGACAGGGACAATTGGGCCCCTGTACACCCATTCCTTTCTCCATGCCAATGCAGCATGTCCTGATTTAGACCAATACAAGTGAAGCTGTATCTACCTAGAGAAGGGCAGTGCCTACATCAGTGTGGGGTGGGGGAGCTGGAATTGTGCTCTGATGATCTTTTCTTTCCCTTGTACAGTCAGGTCTGCTTGTTCCTCAAGCGAGGAGCAAATCAGCACGCGGTGGATGGCGATGGGCAGGACCCGCTCAGCATTGCAGTCCAGGCAGCCAATGCAGACATAGTCACCTTGTAAGTGCAGCCAGGACTTGGCAGTGCATGTGCAGAGGAACACTGCCTGTAAACAGCCATGGGGAGGAATAACCAAACCCCTCTCCCTTGTGCTTTCTCTCTAGGCTGCGTCTGGCTCGGATGAATGAGGAAATGAGAGAAGCAGAGGGGCCCTTTGGACAACCAGGTCAATATCCCAGCAACAGCCCTACTGAGCTGCAGTACAGGAAGTGTATACAGGAGTTCATCAGCCTTAATATAGATGAGTGTTAGTGACAACTCCCCCACCTCCCCTTCGCTGTCTTGAAGTTGGGCTGAACTTGTAGAAGCCCTGAGAAGCCCCATCCTTGGTATCTTGGTGTTTCTTGCGGATTGGTCTGTTTTTGATGCCTGCACTTATAGGTTGAGACGCACGCAGGAAGGAAAAGGGATCTTTCCTGTTAGCATTAAGTTCTCATGCTTGACTACTGGATGGTTGATTTTTTGTATAGGAGACTTCTAGGGCATAACCACAGACCATGGACCTGAGTGTGTGGAAAGTGTGGGAGGTGAGGTTAGCATTTAAAACAAAGACAAGAAAAGGAAACCCTCTGTCACCAGGAGAAGCCCACCAACGATACATTCAGACCTCTCTCTGCTTCAGCATGGCTTCCACACACTGAGTTCTCATCTGAACAGTCTGGGAGGGATTCTGACGTGGAGCCCTCTGGCCTGGCAGCGTGAGCAGCCTGCTCACCCATGGGACTGCTGCAGCAGCTTGCAAAGCTAAAGATGACCTCGAAGTCAGGACCAGGCCGTTTTGAGGGGCAGAGAGAGATTTGCCTCCAGAAGGCACAACGGAAGGGGTAGGATTGAGAGCGATGGCTCCTCACCTCGATTGCTCTCAGGACTATACCAGCCATACTCCCCTTGTTTTGCCTGTGGTGGTTAGCTGGTCAAAGCCATAGCTCACCTGCTTCCAGGGCCAAGGTGCAACCTGCATATAGTGTTATGGAAGCAGCAGTGCTAATCTGTTGAGGCTGGGAGAAGCTTGTCGCTGGCGATGGGCTTTCTGTCAAGGAAGAGAAGCCACGTCCAGCTCCCACTGCCTGAACGAGTGGCTGCACGATGCAATTGGACTTTGGTTCAGTTTGTTTCCACTCCCTTCAGATTCCTGACTTAGCATCTCTGTGAAGGAGACTTCTACTTGCATGTATCCATCCCTCTGTGCTCTCCCCCCGCATGCTGATGTGTCTGAGATGCACATCTCAGCAGCTGGCCCAGGGGCTTTTGACTTCCCCAGTTCCAGTGCCCGGCAGAATCTTCTTCTTTTGGTTCTTTCCTAGGGTTATTCTTTGCTGGAGTCGGGGAACGGGGTTTAATTTGAAGCACTTTGTTGCTGTGTTTATGGCCTGCGTGATGGGATCATGCTGCAGTGGTTCCGCAGAGATGCTGCAGCCATGGAATGCTGGCTCTGAGCACATGGACCACTGGCAGGTATCCTCTGGCTGGGGTTCTGGGTGCCAGGCTGAGGTGTGCCCCTCTCAGAGCCTCTGGGAGTGCCCTCAGCTGCAGCTGACATCAGTTTTTCAGGGCTCACTTCACAACCGGTATTTACCTGCTTGGGCTCCCAGGCTGCTGGCTTGGGCCGTTGTGCCTTATGGATAGTGCTGGGATCTTGAGGGGATCAAGATCTAGCAAGGAACGCAGGAATACCAGGCAGAGCTCCCCATCCTCCTGCATTCCATCAGCAGTGGTGCACAATCAGAGTATTTTTCACCCAGTACATGGCTGAGTCCTTTATATTGTTTTATGCTGGCTGCTGGTGTGCTGCTCCCCTTATAAACCTTCACAGCTCTGTTCTGTTGACATCGTGTGTCCCCAGATACTGAAGCTGCAGGGATCCAGCTCCTCACTCAAGATGCTGCCCTCAGACTGAACCAACAGCACCAGTGTCCGTGCTCACATACAATAAACTTCACTTTAGTCTCTGGTAGGAAGTTCTCAATGCATGGGAGAATTCCTGCTTCCTTAGGAAGGTGCTGTCCCAAGCTCTGCTGCAGCCAGACCACAGTTTTCCATCTGTGCAGGCTGGCTTTTGAAATCCATCTTTTTCTTATCGCTTTCTCCTGCTTGTTCCCTTTGGGATGCACAGTGCTGAGCACCAAGTTCTGAGCTCAGGCCCAGCTGTGAATCTGAAATGCTCCTGGTGACTTCTGGAGCTGCTGCAGGTCATGGCAGTGCAAAAGCTGCCCCAGGGCCTTTGTGCTTCCATAAATAACAATCAATCTGCTTCCATCAATCCTGGAAAACAAAAACAAATGAGCTTGGCCCCATTGGCCTTTTCATCATTGCCTTTTCATGGCATTTTCTCCTTCAGCCCACTCTTTCTGTCCTGGGGTTCTTTTCTGGTCTGAAACTATCCCATAGCCTCTTACAGGCAGTGCTCCCTCTGAACTCTGGAGCAGAAGCTGTGGGATGTGCCCTTAGTTGGCAGAGGGCAGGTCCCTTGGTGATATTCACATTCTGTTCAGCTGTGGCACCCTCAGGAGGGATTCAGGATGGGTGCTTGTGGGATGGAGCAGTGTGCATAAAATGCAGTTCGGCTTCAGAGGAATGCAGGATGTAGAAATCCTTGGTTCAGAGGGAGCAGGGACTGTGTCCTCATGGTAGCTCCAGCAAGTGACTCTGGAATCCTGTCACCCATCCCAGGCAGTGTTCAAGGCCAGGTTGGACACAGGGGCTTGGAGCAAGCTGCTCCAGTGGAAGGGGTCCCTGCCTGTGGCAGGGGTTGGAGGTGGATGAGCTTGAAGGTCCCTTCAACCCAAACTAATCCGTGATCACTGAGTGAAGAGGGCTGGCCCCAAGCATCCAGCTGTGTGATGCCAGATGCAGGCAGATGTGCACTGTGTGTAGCTGTTGCTGCAGTGCTACTATGTGGTCTCCTTCGGTTGGTGTTTAATACACCCTGGGTTAAGTCTTTCTTCCTGACACCCATGGTCAGGTACAGTGGGCATTTCTTGCGCAGCATTACAAAGGTTACCACTTTGTGTTCTCCTGGACCTTCAGCTCTTGGTCCTTTGCATTGGGCTTTGTTTTCTTTCTGGTCTACTTCACCCTAAATTCAAATGGTGATGCCTTCACTTGTCATTGCCCCATTGACACCTCTCCCTTACCAGTGGAGCTCACTTTGCAGCTGGTGTTGCTCTCAGTCTGGGTTGGATCAGGAGCAAGTCTGTCATGTCACAGATCATCACTGGTGTGAAACACCCTGCAGTGCTCACTGCTCTGTGCAGAGCTCAGATGGTGCTGGATGCTCTTGTCCAGCAGGATGGGATGTGGTGCTGAGCCTGCAGCAATACAGCAAAGCCCTGACGCATGGGTCTGCCTTCAGCAGGGCTGTGCTATGCTTAGGCTGAGGTCTTGCAGATCACCCTGCAGCATAACCAGATCTTAGTGCTCGGTGCAGGACCCAGCATCCAGCCAAGAGCCCACTGTGCTTCCTGGGTTAGGGATTGTGTGTCATGAATTCTCTTTGATAACCCCATCTCATTTCATACTGACCTGCCCCAGCTGAGGCTTTGCCAGTGCTGATGTCCCCTCAAGCTGTGCCCTTTCCTGGGGCACTGAATCAGAGCTGGCATCTTTCAGGGTACTTCAGCGAGCTCACAAGTGAAATGGATGTTTCACCACTGCCATGGTCCTGCTGTGCTCCTCAATCCCAGCCCGCTCATTGCCCAGCAATGGCTGGTTTTCCATGTACAGCATCTTCAAGCACCCCTATTGGTTTTCCAGCTTTTTAGGAGTTAGAAACCACTGATCCTTGCTGTGAGCCAGTGAGAGCTGGAGCCGGGGCTTCCGCTTTGGGTCATTTGATTTCACAGCAGCAGGGGCTCAGGGGAACAAGACAAAGGTCCTGGCCAGCTGGGTCCGCTGCAGCTCTGCCTCACTGCTGAAGTACACGAAGTCAAAGCCGATGTAAATACTGATGCAGAAAGCAGTGTCTTGCAAGACAATTTCTCTATTTAACTTGTATTGGTACTTTATTTAGACTCAATGTATAAAGCAACTTTGTGCACTTTTCCTACATACAGTATTGGGGGGGGTGGGGTGGTTTTTGTTCTTTTTGTTATGGGATTTGTGCTGTCTTTTTTAAGCAGTGAACTTGTTTGTTGAGTGTTTAATTTATTCTCGCTGTGCCCAGAGGATTAGTGCAATTTCCTCCAATACAGTTGGTCTGTATTTAATGTCAGGAGTTTTTTTTGTAGCCTCCTTAGGGAACGCCCTTCAAAACCTCCCTTTCCTCTCCCCCCATTCCCTCCTTTTCCCCCCACCCCTTTTCTCCCCCCTCCCCTCTCCCCATTCCACACATCAGAATGGGACTCAGAATTCCACGATCGCTGTCCCCTCGCCTGCAGAAAGGTTCTCCAGGAAAAGGCACCTCTCCATGCTCTCTGTGTCCCTTTGGTTGGGTGCCTGTGTCCGTGTGTGCGTGCGTGGAGCCTTGGAGGGCAGAGTGGGGACATTGTCCAGGGCAGTTCTTGTCAAGCAAAGGAAAAGGCCAAGCAGGCTCCAAGGAAGGTGGGGATCAAACCCCTTCCTTTGTGCCTTCAGCTGCGGCTGGGTTTGTGTTGTGCATCCTCATTGGAGGTACCAAAAGCCGAACTCCTCTCCTTGCATTCCTCCTGTGTTATCCATTCGACATGGCTGCAACCACAGTTAACATGAGGAGAGCTGCCTTTGTCTAGAAAGCAACGTGCCAGGCATTGCCCAAACACAAATGGACCCCAACCATCACCTCAGCCATGCGGCTTCTGTCACTGTTGGAGTTTTGGGGATCAGGCTGAACAGTTCCATCCCTGCCCCAGCTTTCGTTTGACTCGACCCAAACCCTGTACAACCAAGTGCCTGGACAAGGCAGTCTAGGGTTGGATCTTTGGAGTCTGCTACATCTCTGATTCCAAATGGGATGAGGTCAGGTTGCTGGGAAGTGGAGTTGTTGCCACATTCCAGCTCCACCGTCACCCAGGGAAGCCTCAGGTCATGGTCTCTGCAATGAGGAATTCCTTTGAGCAGGGAAAACAGGGAATTGGCAGAATTTGTCTTGAAAGGTTTGAGGAGCTGAGGCCGTGCTCAGCATGAAAGAGATGAGGAAACAGCCCAGCCAAAATGGCCATTACTTATGCAAGAGGAAAAGCAGGACCTCCTAAAGGAATGCACTGATTTACTTAATGTCCAGGGGCCACAACGCAGCCAAATGTCTGGTGCTGAGCTGCTCGACTGTCCCTGAACCCACTTCCCTCCTCACTGCCCAAGCGTTATTGCTTTCAACCAAAGACAGAAGAGGCTGAAGGGATTAAACCGTGCTGTTAAAGCATTGGGTGGCTGATGCCAAGTGTCCGTGTGAGTGCTCCTGTGTGTGGTGCTGTTCCATGGAGAAGGGGCTGAGCAGGAGAGTGGGAGCGCTGAAGAAACAAGGTTTTCCTTTGAGATTCCAGGATTATCGAGTGCTGTTTCCATAGGAATGGGATTCCCATCAATCTGCTGGGTCCTCCTCAGCCTCGTGGGGCTTTGGGGCTGGGGATGCTGTCCCAGTGGGAAGACAGAGCCTCTGAATGGTTCTGGGAGGGAATGTGAGACAGAGGTGGGAATAAGAGCATTTCCAAGGCATGAGGAGGAGCACGTGTGTTTGCAGTGGCTGCAGCAGGAGCATTTGCTCCACAAACACACCTCAGCCAGCCCTTAGCACCCATGTGCAGTGAGGGCTATGAAGGAGCAGGTTGAGTTTGTACCTCCCTGTGCTCCCATCAGTGACGTGCTGCCTTTGGGTGTCAGCGCATTCATACACCTCAGTTGACTCAAATCCATTGTGTCCCTCTATAACAGCACATGGATAATAGTGTGGATTCCCAGGGCTCAGGTGACTCAAATCCATTGTGTCTCTCTAACAGCATGGATGTTAGGTGTATCCCAGGGTGAGGAATCCACACTATGTGAGACCTGTGGCTTCTGAATCCCGGTAGAGCCTTTCTTCCCATAGGATTATATAGATGAGAGCCTTTGGGGTGAGAAATCCTCCTCCTGGCCATGAATCCCAACCCTTCCTATTGAAACAGCACAGAGTTCTCTCTTTAGGCAATGGAAGCTGCCCCGTGTGGTTGTTGCACACTGGCTGCTGGGCTGTAAATACGCTGTAACCTATTAACCCCTTCACTTGCCTGCTTTCAGTACCACTTTGTACCAGGGTTTTTAATCCCCCTTTCCCCGCACAGCCTGTGCTGACTGTAACTACAGAACCACATCTTCTCTATGTGATTATCTTTGTACTATTTTAAACCTGTTGCTGTGGTGTCTGCCTTCCCCCCCCCCTTCCCTGCTCTTCTCTTGTCTCTTGAAACACCCTTAATAAAAAGCTCAAGAAACTCCTTCCCTCCTCCTCCTTTGGCTTCATTTATTCGTGTGGGGTTTCTTGCCTTGCTGCCTGTATTAACTGGATCCTGTATTAACTGGATCCTGTATTAACTGGATCCTGTATTAACTGGATCCTGTATTAACTGGATCTAGAAACCCAGCCCCTTTTAACCTCTTTTCCTTCTCTGCTTGAGTTTCAGGGCAGTGAATAGAGCGGGATGGCACGCAATGCTCTGCATTTAACTTTGGGGCTCTCTGATGCTCTTTTGTGACACTGTGATTTCAGGATGCTTTGGGAGAAAGCTGGGGTAAAGGTGAGAGGCTCAGCTCAGCCTCCCCTGCCCCAACCCACCCATTCCTGTTTCTTCAGAGCACCTGCATCAGGCAATGCTTGGTATGTGATGAGCAGTCCTGTAACAGGAGACCCTGCACTACACGGAATCTTCTGCACAGGGACCACCCTTCCCCACGTATCTCAGTGCAATCCTTCCCCTTGGTTTCTCTCACACTGTGTCTATGGCAGAGAAATAAAAGAAGAAGACAAGCCTGGCCTGGCCTCATGATTTCTGTCATATTTGGCATGGAAAACAAATGTAGAAAACCAGGATTGTGAAAAAACCTCTGTTTCCCCTTGGAGGGACAAAGACATCCCAGTTAATGCATCCAGGTAGGCTCGTGAACTCAGTGAAGGAGTTAAAGAGGAAGGATCCATGGATATCAGAAGTACTGCAGTCATTCAAGGCATTAATAGGAGAGCTGCATGGTCTTATAGGGCATTTATAAGCGCAGAGCTTGGGGGCCATGTGCTTTGCTCCTCACCCTGCTGCTGCCTCCCACTTCGCCCCTGCTTCCTTTCTATAGCAAAGCATGGTGTCACCAAACCTCACAAGGATAAACACATTGGAGACTAAAATGGGATTGCAGGCACCCAGATCCCCAAAAGACTCTGTGTAGTTAATGAGGAGTAAATGCTCAGCTATCTTTCCTAATGTGGGACTGATGCTTTACTACAGCAGTAGGATTCTGGTCATTGGAGCTAAATCTCAGTGTTAGCAGAATAAATACTGTCTAAGTACTGAACGAGCACATAGTCATGATTTTGCCCACATCACTTGGTAGGAGGCAATAGGAATTCTGTGTCCCCCTGCCTAATGTACCACTTGGACACCAAAGAGGAGAAGTAGTGGCTGTTCCTGGGTCTCTCCATCAGCACATTCAGTGCTTGCCTACCTGCTGCTGCTGGGTGAGCTTAAAGACTCGAGACTCATTCTGAAGAAACCCTGGAGAGCTGAGTCTTGTCCTCACAGCAGTCACCTCTTTGCTATGTGCACAAGTGTATGTGGGTGGGCTGGGGTTTTGTCTGTCCTAGAAAAGGAGGAGATTTTATATAGGGAAGGAAGGTAGGGATCAGGTGGGAATGCTGGGAAGCTGCGTGATGCACCCAGAGAAGGAAAGGCAGAGTAGGAGGTGGGATGGGATGGGATGGGATGGTGATTGTCCAGGTCTCGCTGTAGCATCAGGACGTGTTTGTAGGCACAGGACAGCACTGGTGGGGCAGTGGGGACAGGCTCAGTCCCACTGTTAAGGAGAGGCTCCAGTGACTGTAACCAGTGGCTCACAGGTAGGTCAAGGTGGGTTTGTGGCAGGTACAAAACTTGACATTGCCCCAGCATTGATGTACCTGAAACAGCAGCTCCTGATCAAAGCCTGCCTGATGATGAGGGCCATGCTGTGAGCCTTTGCCACACACATGTGAGTAGTATTGAGGGCTGGTACTCTCAAGGTCTTTGGGATGGACGCTTCCTAGACTGCAAAGGGACAATTCTCTCATCCCAGTGTGCTCACCCATGAGCCGGGATGGAAGAGGGCACCACGGTCACACTGGATCCTGCTCAAGTTGGCTTTGTGGAACCAAGTTTGTGTATTACCCTCAGCACTGCACCAGCACAGACAACAGTGTGCCTGGGAGCTCTGCAGCTCTGGATCTCCCCTGCAGTGACTCTCCAGGACTTGTCTTCTGCCAAACAAGGGGCACAGGAGCTCTGTGTGAAAGGCTAAAGGTGGCTGTCAGTGAATACCTGCGATCTTTCCACTTATCTTCTCCCCTGTGGCTACATGGGTTCATCACCAGGTAAAAAGGAGCTCGGTAGCTCAGTCCATGGCCAAACCTGCCCTAGAATGTCAAGCAGCAAACACAGAGCAGAGATGTCACTAATGGGATGCGGGTGCCCAATTGTCTCTGGAATTGCAGCATAAAACTGAAACCATCCCTGCACCAAGGGAGATCCTATCAAGAACCTCTGCTGGGACACCTGAACTCTTTGCCTTCACTTGTGGTTTGGACAGGCCTTGAGTCACCCAGCACCGAGAGCTGTTATTACCTGATAGTGCCCCTCAACAGGTTGTTGTGTTGTTCCAGTGGAGGTGGACTGATGCTGTACCTGCCACAACAAGCTCTGGGTAGTCTGGCTGCTGGAAGAGAAGCCAGACAAGGAGTAAATGCCCTTATCTCTGTTCCTGGCTGAGCACTGGCTCCAGCAAACTGGTTGCATAAAGCACAAGGAGTGACCTTTGCCTTCCAGAGCACTCGGCGCTCTCTTTCCAGTCTCTCTGCTGTCTCTTGGGCTCTGGAAAAGAAGAACCATGGTTATTAAAAGGGAGGAATTATCCCCAATCTGGTTGTGAAGGCAGAGGCCTGGGAGCAGTTTGCATAGTTCAAGCTCATGGATAATCCTATTGTTGTTAGCAGATGGAAAAGCCAAGCAGAAATAAGGGGATTAATGCCTCTTCCTGTGTATCTTTGCAGGAGATGCCACATACCTGGACATCTTCCGAGAGTTCTCTTACATGGCTTCAAACAACCCTGAGAAGCTCAAAAGGAGGAGCCTGCACTTCAGCCACCCCTGCAGATAGCCCCATCCATCCATCCACCCACCCATCCATCCATCATATATACATCCATCATCCATAGATCCCTCATCCATTCATCCATCTATCCATCCACCCACCCATCCATCCATCACCCATCCATCCAACCATCATCCATCCATCCATCCAATCATCATCTATCCATCCATCACCTATCCATCCATCACCCATCCAACCATCATCCATCCATCCATCCATCCAATCATCATCTATCCATTCATCACCCATCCATCCATCACCCATCCAACCATCATCCATCCATCCATCCATCCATCCATCCATCCATCCATCCAATCATCATCTATCCATCTATCACCCATCCATCCATCACCCATCCAACCATCATCCATCCATCCATCACCCATCCATCCATCACCCATCCATCCAACCATCATCCATCCCTCTGCTGAGACCTGCTGGAAGCTCACACTCTGAGCTGCNTCCAATCATCATCTATCCATCCATCACCCATCCATCCATCACCCATCCAACCATCATCCATCCATCCATCACCCATCCATCCATCACCCATCCATCCAACCATCATCCATCCCTCTGCTGAGACCTGCTGGAAGCTCACACTCTGAGCTGCAGAACACAAGAGCAAGCTGAGCTCAGCTCCTGAGGAAAGCAGTTGTCTGCTCACACACACTTCCCCCAGGAGCCTGTGTTCTCCCTGGTGTCTGCTTGTGTCCTGACCGGGACAATGTCAGACCTTCCAGGGGTAACTCCAGAACAGCGATGGATTCAGACTGTAGGGTTAGATCCCAGCCTTGCAGTACCTGATCTAAAATGAGTTAAGGTGAACTTTAAGCTCTCTATGCCCTTTCTGCATTGCTATTCCTGGGAAAAACTCCCCATCCCAGGTGGATGCAGACACTGGCTTTGGTGGTACTGCAGCAGCATCATGAACCATTGACCGTAAATCATTTATCCCCCTTAAATGAGTATTGACTGTGCAGAGGAGATCAGGTCTGAAGTGCTCTGAAACTGAGAAGTCAATGTCCCACACTTGGTTTCCTGCTCTGTGGCTGTGTCACTGGATCTGGACCCTCTATCCCAGCCAGCACCAGCCACTGGGGTGTCACCAGCTGCCCACCATGGCTACAAGATGCAATTCCCTGCAGCAGGATGCCCTCCTCATGCCATCATCCCATCCCCTCGGAGGAGAGAGGCCACACAGGACACAGCTGAGCTGGAGTGGGGTCCCAGACCTCCACAAACCCACTTCACCGTGCAACTCTTCTCTTAGGATAGCTCCACACTGAGTGCTTGGAGCTGTTTGGTCTATCATGGACCAGGAAATACAATACTGATTCCATGGACACTTCCCAAGCAATATGAGACCAGAACCTTTCTTTCCTTCCCCATCTCCTGCTGGTTGTGCCTCTGTTGGGAGAGTTGTACTCTTCCCTAAGGCACAGCTTTCAGTATTATTGTCATTTTTAGTATTGTATGTACCAAAACTAGTAAGAGGTCGTGTGTGGACTATACAGGTATAGGCCCCATGACATAAGAAAGTGCATTGTCAGAATGATCTATATAAATTAAGACATGTAATATATCCTATGGCAGAAGGAATGTATTGCTTTGAAGAGGTGGGAGTGAAGAGCTCCTACACAAACAGTGTCTGTGAACTGAGAATAAAGACAGGGATTGTGAAATGCCCATTTCTGAACTCTCTGGGAGCTGGGATGCCTCAACAGAGGGGCAGGGCACAGAGGGGGGTTAGGTGGCAAAGCAAGGGTGCATTCCCACATTGGTGACACCGTTCTGGAGCTCTCCATGTGCAGGTGATGTTGCAGTCTTTCTGGTTCTAGATGTTCACAAGTCAGTGAAGCACTGTAATAGGAGAAGGTTTAAGTATGAAATTTATCTGGCAAGGTTGATGGCTTGACAAGAGGAAGGAAATGAACTCTTCCCCAAAGAGATATGAGTGGAACTCTCCTGGTGGCCTTTATCTGATTCAGACACCCTCTAATTTCATTAATGCTATTAACGAAACACTCCAGCAATGGGGCACCTCAACAGACATCCCAGTCCTTCTGACAACATGTTTCTCCTAAGAGACAAAGTCCAAACACTTCCTTACAAGAACACAGCTCCACAGGCAGTCACAAACACAGGGACCCAGGGTGATGCTCCAAGGTGAGCATGGAGCCTCACAGCAGGATATGAACACAGTGAAGGCTTTGGGCTCCCTTGCCCTTGCACTATGGTGGGAATCTGCTTCACACCAGCTTGTGCCACCTTTAGTAGAATTAAATAATGGTTTCTAAGCATAAGTAAGAAGTGCCCAGTCTGAAGGTAGCTTTGAGCAACCTTCTCTGAGGGTGTGGGCTTGTTTTCAGCTACCTCTGTATCACAGAACATCCCTGAGCCCTCCTGGAGTTGAGAAATCAGCCCTACACATCCTTCACTGGGGTCATACCTTAGTGCTTGTGGCATCATCCCTGCAATACTGACCCATTTGGAGCTCCTTCCACCTGAGCTGTGCATTGCCAGTGTGGAGCCCAAACTGAGACACAAATGGGAGTCACAGCCTGAATCACCCAGCAATGCCATGGAAAGGTGTAAATCCAGAGTGCCAGCACCCTGCTCCAGCTGCTGTTCCCTCATGGAAAGCTGCTGTAGTAGCTGCCACTCTCCCACATGAAAGCTAAGCAGTGGGAAATGGACTCACCCACTGCAATGGAGCTCCCATGTTCCTGTTCACTGTCACTTGGCTGGGGGTTTACAGCCCCTTTCCTCTGGGTTTGCTCCATGTCTCTGTAGATTCTCCTTGAGAATGAAAACAGAAATAATTAAGCAAATGAAGCCAAAAAGTGAGGTTTTAAAAGTATTTTGGGGTCAGCAGCACACTGGAGGCTACAGGGATCTCACCTTTGTGTCTGGAACCAAACCCCTTTCCATGATGTGACCCTGTGCATTTAGGCTTCTGCAGGTAATGTCTGGACACTCTGAAGAAGCCTTTTCCATTCCCAGCATTGAGAAGGAGCCATCAGACAATAACAAACCCAGGTAATGGTTGAAGACAAAACAAAGTCAAACTGAACCCCAGTCACAGTCTGTATCCAGAGCATTTTATTACTTACAAAAGCTACAAAACAAAGCTCAGTGATTTCCTGTTAACTCTTGTTTTCCACAGCAAGTCACAAGAGCATAACAGTAAAATGCTCCTGTGCAAATGTCATCAAAAATAAACGTGTTCTTTTATGTACACATAAGTTACTGTCAAATATTAACATTAAACCATCTCTATTTATACATGGGCTGCAACAAAAATGCAGCATTTTAATCTCCTCAATAAATCCGATGCTTTGCCTGTGACACACAACGTTTTCAACCCTGTTTCTTCCCTTTCCTTACCTGCAGGATAGTTAAGTCTCATTTGAATTAACCTAAAAGCATCTCAGCAGCAGCATCCTCAATACCCGGGTTAAGGACAGAGAGGTGTCTGGGAAGCAAAGCTGTGATCAGAGGCACCTCTTGTCATGACATGCTCTGTCATCCTGACTGACAGGAGCACACAGTCCTCAGCCTCCTCTGGAAATCCTTCCCTTTAACAGCCAGGCTGACTTCTCCTTTGAGGATATGTGTGAAATGTAGATGGGCCTGTCTGAAGTTACAGGCTGGTTTCCTCACAAGGCTTTAGAAGTTAAAAGCTATGAATAGGCTTTTATGAGGACACCACGACTGTCCCAGAGAGAAGAACAGTTCTCCCCTCCCTGGATATTCATTAGGAACAAAAGAACATTGCATGATGCCTGAATCCAGGACACATGGATGGTTTAATAATGAACTGTAATAGCTGGAGGAGGATGGCCAAGCTCACAGTGTGGTGTTTAGTGCTCACAGAATGTTTCTGTTCGCAACCTTTCTGACAGCACCTGAACAATAGGAGAGTTCCAAGTCTCCCTGTGCACACAAACATACCCTTAACTATTCACTTCCATTCCCAGAGTGCTGTCTTTCATGTATCTAAATCCATTAAGCACCACATCTGAGCAAAGCTCTGGCATTTCCACCTTGCTGGAGAATGGGTGAAGATGCAGATCTCCCCTGTCCATGGCAACAGCCACTGCAGAAGGGTGAGGATGAGCAGAATCATCACCTTTTGCAGTTGCTTCTTGCACAACTCGGTAGTTCTCTAGGGTCAAGCTCACACTGGGGATAGCAGGAGTGTGAGCTACATTCATTGTCTTCCTTGACCTGAACTTTTGGTAGCAGAAGAGAAGAGACAAGACCAGAGTGTCTATGAGCAGCTCAAACATTTCAACTACAGACAACACTGAGGATCCAAACCAGAGGCTCCACTGGCTTCCCATGCTGGACAGAAGAAGATTCTCCTGTGGAAAGAATCAAAGGGTTGTGTTTATCAGACACAGCAGAGCTCTGGGTACATGGAATTACTGCAGATCAGTAAGCTGCCTGCCATCTGGGGAGGAATTCTGTGTGATTGTGTAAAATGGGACATTTCCAAGTCTCTTCCCTAAGAAGAATAATCCCATCCCATCCTGGGGGCTGTAAATAATCCTTCCTCCAGCCCCACACAGCCCACTTGTAACTAATGACAGGTATCAACGTTTTCAGCTCATGTAGTGCAACCTACTGTGAGTAAAGGAGACTCGTTCACAGACTGGTAGTTCAGTTGCTGGTAGAAGATTGTCACCTTGGCAATGTCCTTCCTGTAGTGGAGAAAGGGAGCAGTTAGCAATGGTGGGATGTCCACATGTTATTCTCCTGGTGCAAGGGAGGTCTGCCATTCTCATCTCCCCACTCAGGCTTTCTTCCTGAGGGTGTTAAACAGAAGCTCAGGAAAAGGTTACGGGAGTGATTGTCTCACAGTGCTGTGAGCAACAACGGGGAATTCATTGGATGACCCTGTACATTCATCCATATGGATGAAGAGTTAATCCATAGTTTTAAGAGGAGCACCTTCTCACAGTGACTGACCTGTTGCTGGTGGAGTTATATCCATTCTGATGCCTCAGAGCTTGGCGGACCCAGTCCTGCAGCAGAGTAGAGCTATGTTACTGGCAATCTGCTTTCTGAGTTTGGGTATGTTTACTGCTTTGTAAATGTAGATTTCATTAGCAATCAAAAGGCCATTGCAAATAATAACAAAGGATGTAATCGATTGGTTTGTAATACATAGTGACAGGTATCAAATGGTAGCTGTATTTACCACAGTAGCAAGGAAAGACACACTGATAGTTTAGTTGCATGTAGTATTCTGGTTCTTAAATTCTGCCCTTACTGGCAATGCCACCAAATCATTTCCTCTCTCCAAATGTATTGGTTGTATTTACATGCAATTATCACCTCTATCACATGAATTAATTACCCAGTCCTACAGCCTCAATACCCATTTAACATCAGAACATGAGAAACGGCAAGAGGCAATCGCTGACTCACGCAGCCCTGCAGCACCTCGCAGGCAGCAATGAGGTGTTACACAACACCCACTGGAAGCAGAGTCATTAAGACCAGTTTGTAGGTGCGAACTGAGGCAATGAGGTGAATTGCTTAAGGTCACAAAGAAGTTTGGATTAGAACTGGAATTGAATGTACATCTTAGTCTGGCATCTCAACTACAAGGTCATTCCCTTGGGCACAGAGTTTGGACCACTTTGCTTTATTTGCCACTTCCACTGCTGTGGCCTGACTCACTGTTTGCATCCCAAATGTTCCAACAAGCACAGTAAAGGCAGCATCCCCTCTAAACACAGAGTTGCCTGTATGGACTACCTGAGACTTTGCTGATGGCCATTTAGCTGTCCCAGCAGACACCTTGTACAGTGATTCCCTGATGAGATAAAAATAGAGATGGTGATCACCATGACTCTTGGCATTTAAAAGTGAATACATGAAGGAGTTTAGCAATGGGAACTACTTGTTTAAATCAGAAGTTCTGAGAACTTTGGGAAAAGCTTTTAAATCAGCTTAGAACATAAATCCAAAGGATGCCTGAAAACTGTTCAGGAGGAAAACCAGAAGGGTTTCAAAATCCAGCATCAAACTGAAATCTTGGCTTCAGAAAGTGCCAGTGGGTCCATCAGTTTTCCATTAAGTTTCCAACATTTCCCCTGGTGTGATTTTCCTCTGCAAGCTGGCATTTATTGCACTCTGCTTTTATGACCTACCGGCAGGGCTTGGGGCACTGCTCAAAACAATTGAGGTGATGATTTCGGAGCCTGTTGTACAGCTGGTAAAAGCAGTGACCTGGTGAAAGAAACGGAACGCACTCAGACACTTCCTCTGGGAATGGAAGGCTACCAAACCCTCTGCCCTCACCTTGGCCTTCCCAAGCACACAGCACTCTCTGAAAGACCTATTTTTGGCTCACTCTCACTTTGGAATGGTTCCAAATGGAACTAATTACGTGTGTGCAGTGAGATCTGCTGAGGATAGGCCAACCAGGAAACCAAGAGAAGTCATTTGAAGCTTTGTCTTACAGCAGCACAGCCACCAATGCTGACAACATGAAAGAGCTTGACCTTAAATTAATGGCCTTAATAAAAGGATGTTTGATAGCATTGAGATTTTTTATGCACTATATCCATGCATATTCATGATATTTCCACACAGAAAGGGGTCTGCCATCTGCCTGGATTCAGTGATGTGAGGAATTAGTCTAAGCAGGAAATAGGCACAAAGTAGAAGAGCAGATCTATGGAGTCATGTAATCAGTGACCACTGTAGGAAGGTGTTCCTTCCACAGGGACAGGACAGCAGTCATCTGCTCTTACCCCACGCAGGCTGCTTGTTGTAGTCACAGTACTCAGCACCAGGAGGCAGTGGGTAGTAGTAGTAGCCACAGCCACATTTCCGAACCATTATGTGCTGAAAGCAGGAATGCAGACAAGCCTGGGAAACGGAGAAGGCATAAAAAACTGGATGAGCCAAGAATTCTCAAGTGCCCCGACCTCCAGCAGAAGCCTGCAGCTGGTGGGAGACAACGCACAGTTCTGTCAGTGCAAAAAGACACCAGCCAGTACTGGAGTGCAATGATGCAAAAGGTTTTCACTTTCCATCCCTTGTCTTTATTTCTCAGAACAGTATTAAGCTCAGCCAGAAATTTCTCCCATTTCATTATGGGAGTAACATCTCAGTTAAACAAACATCCAGAGCCAGGAGCAACTGCTTACACAAATAAAGACCTGATGGGCCAAGCATTTCCTACCAGAGCAGTCCAACTTCCTTGACTGGCTCACTGCCTGATCTTTCTTGTGTTAAAAGGAGGGAAGAGCCCCAGTGTCTAAGACTGAGTATCCTCCACGCAGTCAAACACATCCCAAGTTACAACACCCTGTTTGTGAGCTTCGTTTCAAAGGGTCATGAATCTGTTATCTCCAGCAGTGAACCTGCTGGATTGTAAAAGCTCTCTGGAGAGTAAGGTAGGACTTGTTTGCTGTTCATCCACTGTGAATAAGCCAGGGCCTCAGCCAGCAGCTCTGACAATACCTGCAGGGTGTAGGAGTTGTTGTACAGGAGTTTAACATTCACATCATTGCCATTAGTCGTGCATTTCCCATAATTGCCACCCAGGCGATTCACCTCATCCTGTGGACACAGAGAAGAGGCCTGAGTGATTAGGAGCTGTAATTGGACCTATCCATCACCATCTAATCTTAACTGGATGGAGCATCATATACAGAGCAGGAAATGTAGTAATAGACATGAGCAGCCGAGCTCTACCTTGCTAATAAAACATACACAGTACCAGGGCAAAGGTAGGAGAGTGCACATGGTAAATCACTACCCTTCAGGTGACAAGCAGTAGCTCATCATGTCAAATAACTAAATCACTACTGAATTTTGCTCTCATCCTGCTGTACACATGCAGCCCCCTGTGTAGAGCTGGAATGAGATGTAAGAGGTGTAAGAGCTCCACAGGACCTATGTATTGAGGATCAAAAGGCCCCTTGCACATTTGGAATCATTTTGGTTTACCCACTGGAACCTGAGCCCAGTAAAGAGAGGGAAGGGGTTTGCACATAGGTACATACACATATACATGTACACCTTCTGCTACATGTACATGCGCAGTCAAGAAGTGGACCCAGGAGTCCCACAGGTGTGTAGTATGAGCCACTGACAATGTCCAGCTCCTCACAGAAAGAAAAGAACCAATTTCTGATTGCTCTGCAATCAGAAAGTAAAAGACAAGTGGCTAACCTGCTGAATGCCTATGGTAGTTGCAATGCCTGGTCTGATGTCAAAGCCTTCATGCTCCAGGAATGGTGTCTGATTGTGGTTGTGTATCATCACTTTCACACCTGCTACTGTAGACAAGAGTGGGATGTGATCCTTCTGCTCTGCTCTCAGGATAAGGGAAAGTCCTGTCAACCAGAGAAAGGGAAGCAGATAACAACTTATTCTGGACCAAATTAGGACCCCACTAAGTCTTGAATTCTCAGCACTGATGGAATTGCTGTTTTAACTCATAGAAGAGCCATTCTTTTTCTAGAGTCCCAGTAAGTGATCAGGTAATAACTGCACCAGCTTATTCCAAAACTAGTAATATTCTGCTTGCTGTAAGTTAAGATATTGCTGATATGGCTATCATGTATATGTGGCTAGTGAAGCAAGAAAATAGAGAACACCATTTGTGCCACCAGACTAGAATGGGGGGCTGTATGTCAGTATGTCATGTATAGAAGGTGTATTTAAGCCATAGACAAATTATATTAACTTTTTGTCCCAACCTTTGCCAAATAACATACCGTAAGGAACTCCTGGTTTTGTAGCTGTCCAAAAAGAGTCTGTTCCTTTGCTGTTAAAAGTATAGCAGCTTCCAAAGACTGGGTGGTGAAAGTGGACATAGTCACTGAAATCAAGAGAGATGTTGATGGGTTTTAGTTATGAGTGTAGCAGCACCTTTACTTCTATGTAGGATGGATTTTGTGTATGTCTGTGTGTGTATGTACAGCAGTGCCTATGGGAAGGAGTTGTTAACTCACTGGAGAGTACATAAAAGCATCAGAAACAATAAATGCAGAAGAATTAAGAGTCAGTTGCCTCCAGGAAACATAAAAAAGGACCTTATATCATAAAATGATCCACAACCACCTTTGCAGACCTTTTTCCTCTTTGCTGGAAGCATTCACAAACACTTAAATTTGCCTTCTGCTTATTCTGTGCCATAGATGAGTGCACTGGTGTATGTGGAAGATATATATATGTGGAAGAGCTTCCTACAGTGAAGACCTTAGGCATGCAGGAAAAAGAAGGTACCTTTGCCATGGGTATGTGCAGCAAGGTCATGTCTTTGCCTCTAGGGACAAAAGGATGTCAAAAGACCATCTGACCCTTTTGGGGTTCATTGAATTTCTAATTCTGAATTTCTGATCATGAAAGGCTGTTCTTTCTTTCTTTCAGCTGCATCTCCAACCAGGGCTAAGGCTGGCAGTAGGCCGTGAGGTGGAGTGTAGGCTTAGTTTCATCTCCCACGTCCTTAAGCTCTGCTGATCACAACTACAGCCTCAAGAAGCAACATACCTGGGTCTGCAGGGCTCCCCATCATACTGACAGGAGTAGACCATATCTTCTATTTGCTCCTCATGATCAGAAATGTTTATTATAACAGGTAGCTGGGACATGATATTCATGTAGTGAAACCTGTACCATTCAAGAATTGCATCCATCCCAGATGAATAAGTCTTGTAGAAGCAATTCCCACCTGTGGCATTGCACTGGAAGAAGAGAGGGGCCATTCAGTACAGCCAGGACATGACGGCCTGAGGGTAACAGAGATCAGGGGGTAAAGGCAATCCTGGATACAGGAACAAGGGGAACCACTATTTTTTTGTCAGAAATTGAAATTTCCGATCATTTTAGTTATCACAGAATCAGAAAATGGTTCTGGTTGGACAGGACCTCTGGACATCTTGTTAAGTGTGAAGCACCTTCTCTCCTCCAAGCTGAGTTAGGTGTGCTGCTTGATCTCAGTGTGAGGGAAAAGAGGACAGGGCTAGTGGGAATTCTCTATAGTCCATGAATGAAGAGCCAAGTCCTGAGACACTTTCTTTGTTCTTACTCTCAGGTCTCAGACAAGTGAACACCCCCAGATTCTGGTGGAAGTGGGTGAAGGCCTTCAGGATGGGGTGAAATGACGATAATCAGGCAAAAATTGCTGGTCTTTAAGCCATGTCAATCTCTCTCTTGCTTCTGCCCTTAGATCTACACTAACCCTGGTTTTGATATGAAGAATCCAAAGCATTTGTGCTCTTCTCCAGTCACAGATACACATTTATTGTATTCATCTGCTTGATTTTTTTATTGCCATCTTTTATCTACAACAGTTTTAATGCCCCAGTACCACAGCATTTAGACACTGAGGGGATCCTTGCATGTTGTTTCTCTGCCATTTCTTGGCTCACCTGTGCAGTCTAGGTGTTTTGCACATGTTTAAAAAGGGGTACAATGATTTTTTCACTCATTTTTTTGAGTGTACTTTGTAAGAGCTTTGTCAGGGCCCTGGGAGCACTGTTAGGCTTTAACAGCCCTGAGCAGCCTCATCTGGGGCCCCCAACCACACCCTCTGCCCATGGGCTCAGCAGCATATTTAAACTCAGCCCAGGGGCTTCAGCTCTTCTTTGGGCTGGGATCTAGAGCTGCTGCTTTCCAGCCAGGCTGCTGCTGTGCTCCTGCCTTGCTGTGGGCCCTCTTGATCCAGTGAGTTAACTTCATAGCCTGGTCTTAAACCTGCCTCATCACTGTGAACCTACTGATGAGCTGGAGCTTGGCTTGCCTGGACATCATCTGTGGGCTTTCCCTGCTTGTTTGCTCAGGTACTTGTGGCCTCCCCTCTGTCTCCTCTCCTTTAGGAAGCATTCAGTTCTATCTGCTGTGTCTGTAGCCAGGTTAAAGTCTCAAAGAGGGCATGCACTTACCAGCCTGAATCCCACCCTGGAATGCTTCTTCCCTGACCTGTTATTGTGGCCCGGCATTCTTAAGAGTGAGAAGTTTTGGCTCAGCTTGAAGGTAGATCTGCTGAGGTTGCCTATGCTTGACAGGTCTTTTATGTGGATGTTTTTCTCATTCACGTGGAATAAGCTGGCTGATGTGTTGATGCCATACAGAAAAGCAATGGATTTCTCTGCCATGTGATCCAGTTGAACCAGATGTTCACTGACCAGTTCAAATCTGCAAGGAACAGAAGTATTTGTGAATATCCACATTTCTGTTACACAAAGGTACTCTATTTTATGTACCTTGTGTATTTTTATGTATGGAATAGCTACTCTCCTGATCTCTGCAGACCTCAGTGTGTGAGAAGTCAGTAACTATGGTACCTATGCTCAACATACATAGCTTAAACTAATAGTAGTAGCTGACTTTCCAGTTGCTGGGTCCTGTACTGTAAACCTCAGAACTTGCAGCTGTGCAGCATCAGCAGCACAAACTGTTCTTCCTGTCAGCAAACTAGATAATTATTCTGGAGAAGCTACATAATGCCTTTACTATGTCATTTGAAATGTCTTGAGAAGTTGCCACTCTTGTGTGAGCCCTGTTTGACAAGCAGAGCCACACAGCCTTCTATAGAAGTTATGCTCTTTCCTTAAAGCCATTCTGTGGTATGGAAACCCAAGCAGAATCAGCCCTAGCATGCATCACTCCAGGGACTGGGAGTTTACTTAGGAATGAATGCACACAGTAGCCATGTTTTCATCAGAGCACAGAATCAGTTAGCAGCTTGAGCCAAGTCACAAGGTGAAGTTCCCTCTATCCTGACTCAGTGCATGAAACAAACTGCTACAAGCTGTTGCCCAATTCCCAACAAGATCTTATCCTAAAACCAGTTTGGGAGTAACAATAGTCCATTTCCACCTATGAGAGGCAGAGAGGCTCCTCCAGACTGCAGTCATCACCTTGCTAACCCTTCCTGAACTCTTGTGACTAAAGACATGACTACAAGGGGAAAGCGCAGGTTACCTGTATGGGTCCAGGTTGCAGATGGTTATAGCTGGGAACATCTTAGGCCCTGAATGCATTGACATGGTCAGGACAACAGGGTAGGCCCAGTACTGGCTGAACATGAGTGCAAACTGCCAATATAACATGCCAAAGCTGGCAAGAAAAAGCAGAGTCCAAAATGCTGTTTTCATCCTATTGCTGTCTGAGCATACGAGGCGGATGGTGCCATGGATTGTTGTGTTCTTACAGAAGAACTCAAACATATCCTTGAAGGAATCGTAAAACTCAATTAAGCCTTCTTTCCTCTCTTCTTCTCTTGCCACTTCCTGCTCCATCCTCTAAGTCTGTTTCTGTTCAATGCAAGAAGAGAAGTATTTTGTTAGAGACCATGATCAATATATGGACTGTTTCAAACAGGGTGCCAATGTGTTTGTTGCTAGCAAAAGCTGAAAGTAACTGTGAGCTGGGACACCAGGAGATAGTGCAAAATTCAGATGTCCCGCACAGCGCTGCTGAAGTAACTCGAGGCAATCTATCACGCTTAGGCTATGACTTCTCTGTTAGTATGGATATGCAAAGTTAGTGACTAATGCAGGAGCTGAGAAGTCTGCAGCCAGAGGGGTGTGTAGTTTTCTTTCTAAGAACACTAAGGATCATCTTCTAAATCTGAAACACTGTCACTGTGCATTAATACAGATCTGGAACTAATTCATTATCATGACTGTATTGCTAGAGGAACATGCTGCCCTATAGCCTGAAACAAACCTGTCTCAACTAGCAATGTGGTTTCATCCTTATGTCAAGGATAAATCCAACTTTCATGTGAATGAAAGGGACAAATTAGAATCTGGGTTTAACTGTTGCTGCAGAATGGAGGTAAACAGGATTAATTTCTACCATCCCTGAAACAGAGCTGCTTCCAGGATGAAATACACTAGGCATTCCACAGCTCAGATGAGCAGAATGAGGTTATTTGGGGAAGGAAGTGAGGAAAAACAACATCTCAATTGAAAACATAGAAGGGGTTAACCTAATTAGGATGTGTATAAAGCATTGCAGATAGTACTTAAACTAAAATGCTGTTGGGTTGTTTCTGAAGACCCTAGAAATATTAACTGCTGCTATTAACAGAAATATTGCCACCTATCTTTTACTTAAATAGTTTCCTCCATGAATCTAAAAATCACCTTTTATTTTACAGAAGAGAAAAGGGAACACAAACTGAAAATCACTCAAGAGTGCCATAACTGGAAATCAAAAATCCATCTTCTTCGTCACAGTAAGTAGAACACCTGTTGTGCTACTCTAGATCACTTCAGGCTTCATGCTGATAAAAGTGTGTTATTTATGCTCATATATATTTTAGCCAGCACAGACTAAGGAAATGCTCCGAACCGATACTAAAACCTAAGGTTGTTGGACTAATGTTGACAGATTTCCACGTACTGAACATGACATCAAGTCATGCAATCTGTGAGTTCCCAATATTACAGCACCCTGTGAATCACTCCACCTATTATACTATTAAGAGAAGTTTACTCAGTGCACTTTGGTACAATCTCAACTTGAAATGAAAATCTTACAAATACAGTATCAGATTTTGAAGCCAAGATAAGGATTAGCCAGAATAACTAAAGAATTGTTGCACTTGAGCTGTGTGATAAGGAATTGAGAGCTCAGGTCCTTTATTGAGTTATGGGCCTTGAAGTGGTGGTGGCTTGGTCTGAGCTTATCACAGCTGATACACAAAGCTGCAGTGTCTTCATCTTCAAGCAGGCCTCTCCATTTTAAACTATGGCTTTATTTCAGAGGTTCTTGGAATAGGATACTTCATAGGAAATTGTATCTTAGAGTTCCAAACTGCTAAGACCATCTCTTCAGTGTAGCTATTAATGTCAGCCACATTAGGAATAATCCTTAAACAGTGACGAGCACTCCAAAAGCTATGTAACAGGTTAGCTTTAAAATAGCCCACAGCCTATTATCTGACAAGGAAACATAGATTATCATGAGCTATTTTCCCCACAGACCATCATATATACCAGGTTAGTATTTGCTAAGGTATTGTTTAACAATAATACAAAGTTAACTCAAAGGCATCTGCACCTCCTTGATACTTTTATAATTCAACATGACATGATTCTTCAGGTTTTAGATATACTTGTCATGAAGCAAGGACAGGGAGCCAAAAGCAAAATGAAATATTAAGAAACAGGGCATGAACAATTAGAAGAAAAGATGTGTGATAAAGAATCTAAGTGGGAAATGAGCATTTCCATGCTCTTCTACAAGGAAATGCAGTCTATGCAGTACTCTGAACCACCGGTTACTGATTTTATCAACCAGATCTACAGCTGAAGGCATAGAACTGAGCTTTCTTCAGAAAAAAAGGACTATCTGTGGCAAACTCCAGAAACAAATCCAATGTGGTCTTGTTACACGTTATTCAGATTAAACTCGAATGCTAAATTGCATGTTCAACCTTTAACTTACTTGGTTCTTTCTTTCTCAGTTTAATGAGATAAGAATATATTACAGGAAGCCTGCACTGTATGTTAAGAAACATATTGAATGAGTCCTTAAATATTAATGGCATTTAAAGATAGAAATGAGAACGGTGTGAGATTAAAACAGGAAAATGGAATTTGTTGCTGTTGTACGAATCCCACTTGTCAGCCTTGCTCTAATGAGAAAAAGGTTAAGAGTTACCAGAAGTGAATGCTAAATGAAATCTATCAAGCGCACTTTTTCTATGTATAGCTTTGAATCTAAAAAAAGCACCTCTATACCATGGGTTTCAGTGGCAATCCCCAGTTTTCAGACACTCTGGCTGGGCTTTTAAAGCTATGTCTAGTTAGTTCATACCATTTGAATCTGCATTCTCAAAACAACTAGCATGAAAAAGCACATGATAATGCAAGAAACCCCAGGGTGAAGAAGCTTCCAAGACACACGTGAACAGGCAATGGAACACCCTCCCTCCACTGGTTTCCCAGATCAGCCTACCACTAATTTATTTAACATAGCAATTGCAGTCAGCAACTTAAAACACACAACAGTGACCAGTTGCCTGTCTTCTCTGTGGTAAATGCCTGGAGAGAGGCTGCAGGTTATAAGAAAGTCAGTGGAAGTTATAGAGCAGTGGCAAACAAGTATATGTTTATGTATTACCACAGCAGCTCAATGCTCAACACACACTAGACACTTAGACATGCATGTCATGTAGTCAAATATCTAACCATGTGTGTATCTACATATCAAACATACACATTTACAGAAGTACAAAGTAAAGTAAAACCAGATTGAAGGAGACCCACTGTACCTTGGTAGAAACTCTATCTTTGAGTGTTTGAGTAGCCACTAAACTCCGCCTCCAGCTTTGTCCTGAGGAGAAGACAAGTCTTGGTCCAAAGTGTGCCGGATTCCTTCCCTAACTGGAGATACCCTGGGAGATCTCCAGCCTATATGGATTGTATTGATGACATCAAAAGGGGCAGGACTTAAACAGATCATGGAAATTATTCAAAGCATGATCCAGGGAATAATAGGAAGTGAATGAACTGGACAAACAAGTTAACATGAAGGCTGTGCTAGAGTTAAAGTTGGTTAGAATGGTGGTGGTGTGTTCTTTATTTATAATGGCCAGAACAGCATTTCAGCCATAATTCTTACAGATACAATCATAATTGCTACAAATACATAGGGAAGAAACCATGGATCCTATAAGGTTCTCTCAACTCTGAATTTTCCCATAATAAGGAACTAGCCTTCTGTCTTTCCATGGTTTCCGGAGGTTTGCATGCTCACCAGTAATTGAAGCCATTAAGGCTTCCACAGGTGTGCTTGAGGAATTACATACCTCTGTAATCTGAAATGATCAGCTACTCAGGCTAAGGCACACGTGGCAATGGATTTCTTCCTGCTTCTCCAAGAATATTGCTCATCTGTAGTGGGCTATTCCATCCCCATTAAATTCTTAATGCTGTTCTCTTCAGATATTGAGACTTGACTAGGCTAAATCAACTATGACACTCAACTGAAATCACAGCATCCTGGGTTTGTAATGCTGCTTATTTAAGGCTTGCAAAAGGCTGCATAAGTAATGCAGAATTAGATTCAGAATTCTGGGGCTATAGAGACACAAGCACCTAGGACTGCTTGCACAATTTCTACTTACATTGTCCCAGTTGGAAAACAGCTCCCCAGTGGTTTTGCAAGAAGCTTTGTTATATGAAAATATGAATACTTTGGATATGGATAATGTTCAGAGTTCCAGATCAGCCCAGAGCCTTATTGAGATTGGCTGAAACCAGATTTGCTATTACCTTGGAAGTGTGAAACACTGTAATTTACATAGACAATTAAAACTGCCTATTAAACTGTATTCAAAAAGAAGGGGGAAAAAAGAAATATCAGGAGAGATGTGCTCTTCTGACTTTGATTTAAATCCTGTTCACATCTTTAGCAATTGCTTTGTGCTGGATTCTGCTTTATAAAAGCAGAACCAGTAGAACATGTATCTCCCATTTTAAAATGATTAATCTAAAAGATGATGAAAAGATGATCCTACTAAACAGCTTCTACTAATATGGCTTACCCCTCTTTGGTATTAAAAGGGAATGCCATAAAATATGTGGAAAATGGTGTAACTATTCCAAAAGCCAGTGTTTTGGGGTATAAAAATGAAACTTTTGCTTAAAAATATAATCCAACTGGCTCTTGAAAGAACAGCTACAGCAGAGCCATTTGTCACTGGCTGATGAAGTAAGTAGTTATATTCTCATTAAAGAACTCAAAAGACTGAAACCCAGATTCTGTCATGTGCATTTACTTGTCCCCCACCCTTCTTCCTCACTTCATTTTACGTTGTGCAATAGAAAATCGCAACAATAAATCCTTGACAATGAAATTATTGCACAACAAACACACACAAGGCAAAGTCTGTTGCTTCATTATGGCTGCAGGCCTCAATGTAGAGATTCTCTGGCAACACATCAGAACAATACCTTCTGAGCCAGCCATGAATTTTTCCTGCAGGAAATGGAGAAGAACTGGATATGCAGACAATGCTGTTCCTCAAGCAAGATACCATTTCTGTTTGCACTTGCTTATTTGTCATCCTGTATCCTCAACTGGGAGGAGAGGGGAAGAGAGCTCTTTCACTGGTTAAAAAGTAAGTTGTTTTTTCTTTCAAAATACAGAGATTATAGAGATAACACTCATGAGAGAGTCCTTCAGAGTTGCAAAAAAGGCTATGTTAGCATTACTCTGCAATGGGGCAGAAAATGTTTGTTAATGCTCATAGTTCCGTAGTGGAGGGAAGGAGTAAGCATTCTGCAGGCACCATAGAGCAGCAGGAAATGTCAGTGGTTGAATACACCCTCTGGATGTGCTACACTTGACACAGAAGGATGCCTCCCACACTGTTAAGTCTTCCCCAAATTAGAATTTCTTCCCCAATTGATATTAATTTGATATTAATGGAATTGCATCCCATTTGGATGATAAAAACCATACAGGTAAACAAAATAAGGGAATTCTGACAGTTTGTTTTGAAGCTGTCACATCCTGAAGGAACTGTCCAAATTCCACTCTTCTCTCTTGCTCTGCACTAGCCTTGATTATTGTGCATAGTTCTCATGGGTGGTGATGCAGTTCTTGCCTATCTGACAAGACTGCTGAAACAAATGAGAATCAGATTGTACAAACATGCCACTAAGTATGTCCTTGTCTTAATATCAGCACCAGCTCAGAGTAACAGAAGAGGGGTACAAAGAGTATACTGCAGGCAGAGAGAAGAGACTTTAGCTACTTAATGTGGGCAAGAAGAGATAGTGAATTAATGTTCCTCATGGAATGGACTCAGGCACTTATGAAAATCTACCACAATCATTTATCCTAGAGTACTTCCTTACAGCTAGTGCACACGAAGAGTTTTGCTCTCTATAGATCAAATCTCATAACACTGACTTTGGTTGCTATTAGACACTAAACAGATGAGCAGTATAGGCAAAGTTCAGCATGTAGAACATCCAGTGTACTTGCCCTTTTCTACATTTGCTGTTGCTCCAGGCTTGAGGTCAGAGATTAAACTGGAGAAGCTTAGTGATCATCTTTGGCTGGTCCCTCAGAGCTCAGATATTCATATTTTGTCCTATACCATTTTAAATGTCCAAAGCAAGAGCTGCCGCCACGTCTGAACTTGTGAGAACACCGAATTGCAGTGAGATGAGTCTGACCAGACAGAAGAGTGCTTTTGTCTTGCACAGGAATGAGAGCACACTAGCTACTCATTCATGAAGACTTTCCCAGTTGGTTGAAAATCACTTGCACTGAGAGACCTAAAACAAGCTCACAAACTGAAAGGACACATCAAAATCCCTCTTGCTTCCAGCAGCTTTCCCTGCTGCCATTCCACACTGTGAACTTTACTGTAACTTGCTGTTACAAGCCACACAAGCTGTCTTTCAGTTACGAACTTTCTCCCATGTTACACCTGTTTCATATTATTATGCACTCTCGCACTTCAGCATTTCATTACTTTCCATTATTCCTCAACTTGTCTTCCAGAGATTCCCCACTTTTCAGCATGTTGTTCTTCAGTCTGCGAGCTGAGAAAAGCAGCCTTTAGCATCCCTTCTGCTAGCAGTGGCAAGGATATGGAGCAGATCCTGCATTCTCCTGCCTTCAGGAGGCTTTGTAGATCTACAGTTAAAACTTGATTTTTAGCAAATCTTGCTTTACTTACGTCACTTGCTCCTGCATGAGTGGTGGTTTATCCCCTGGAATACTCCAGGTTGCTCTGTCAAACCATCTTCCCACATCTCTTGTTACACAGGAGGCAGCATACCAACCCAGCTTTCCTCTCACTGAAATCAGCATGACTTGTCTCCTCTGGCTTTGTGGAAACTCCCTCACAGTGCTTTCTTCATGGCCACTGGATGAGCCAGTCTAGTACTCCTCCCTCTCAAAGGCTGACAACCTTCTGTGGGCAACTAGGGAATAAGGAAACCCAATGCTTCCTTTTTGCACTTGGTTGGCTGTGCTGTGTATGGACTTGAACTGGCATGCATCAGCCTCTGTCTCCTGAGTTTTTTCTTACAAGCCAAAACTACTTTGTCATCATTTCAAAGTAGAGCATGAAATTGTTCCTGTGCTGTCCTACTGGAGAAAGGAGCAGTACTCAGAGGTGTTATTGATGTGCTGACAACTTGTTCAGTCCTATGCAAGAGGCAGAAGAAAGCAGTGCCTGCCCTGGAGAACTTCCAAACATTGCTTAATGTCTACTTTTGATCCTGCTCTAAATGGTCCTGAACTGACTCTGATTTTTCAGGTGTTTTCCTCATCTCTGGAATCTGCTCACCAAAATTTCTTCTGAGAATCCCAACATTCATTGCTTTGCTTGTGTGATGCTCTGAGCTGTGGCTGAGAAGATCTCTATCTTGAAACCACAGTGAGCTATGCCTGCAGAAATAGGATAGCATCGGTGTACCTTGGTGTCCCTTTTGCACTGGTCTGCATCTAGCCAAAGCAGCTTTGAGCGCTGCAAAGGCTGTCAAACCTGCTCAAGGATGTAGGTAACGCTGCTTAACTTGTGCTGAGCTCTTAGTGCTCTGGTTTTATCACCAGCAGTGCCTGGGTTGGCAAGGCTAAAGCTAGCTGGCACATCCTTACAAAACCCAGAAATCCCAGCACTGAGCACATGCATGCTCTGCTAGTCACCAGCCACTTAAACATTCTTTAATTACACCCCTTGCTATGAAAAGGCCCCACATAACCCCTGCTTTTCATTAAGCCTCCACCAGAGGCGCAGAGGGTTAAAACTGCAGCCTCAGTAGTAAAATCCTGCTTGCTTCCAGTATGACCAAGCATTCATTTCTACTCACTCACCTTTCTGAGTAAGATGTCTGTAGCTGCTCCTGTCATGCCTCTGGGATAACACCTGACTTCTTGTTTCTCTTCCTGTTCTCTGTTCTTGTTTCTTTAGTCACAAGCCTTCATAGATAATGTTCCACTTGTTCAGACCTGCCAACCCCTCAGCCAATTCCAAAGATTCACAGGATGGTGAAATCCTGCTTGCTAGGGTTTTTTTCTTAATCCTACTCCAGCTCAGTACCTGTAGGAATGCTGATGCAATTAGGACTGGCAAAGGCTGGAGAACATCAATAAAAGCTTCTTGTACTGTGGTTATGTAAAACAGAGCCATCCTGGAATCACAGATACCATAACTCCATCACAAATGAAGCCCAAACCTCCCCAAGCAGTTGTTCAAGCTCCAGGAGAAAAAGTGGCAGATGGTACTTCTGGCTGCTGTCTTCTGGCAGTAGACAAGTAGATCTTCCCTGGTGATCCCTACTCCTCTTGGTACCCAGGAAAGAGAGAGCAGTGCAACATTTAGGATCAATTCACTGGCGATAATCAATCCAGTAGCTTTAAGCTTTCCTATTGGGAACTAGCAAAGATGTCAACAAGAGGAAGAGGTACTACAGTATGGCAACTAGGAAGGAGGGGAATGAAGAAACCGGGAACAAACTGCGCAAGGGCAAAACAGTCATTAGCGAATCAGTAACTGAAACCAGCTATTACGTAAGTGGCTGTGTCAGTGTCATACCTCTTCAGATGGAGGAGTTTTGGGTTAAATTCAGGTGTAATACTACATTTTCCACCAGCAACCTCTGAAGGATTCCCTCACCTTCTTGCAGAACAGCTGTATTCGTGCCTGAGTGGGTAATTGCAGTCATAGCCTTGGTGCCCCAGCAGCAAATATACTCTATACAAATACAGCTCTGTACAGGTTACCAGTGCTGAAAACTTTATAAAGCAGAGTAATGATGCTCTGAATGCAGGTGAAGCCTCAGGAAAGCAGCATGGCTGAAGAGAAGACTTGGCTTTAGGAAAGAGATAGTTTTGTAACCTCTTAATGCTGCCGAAGGCGATCCAAACCGCTAGGCCGATGTAAGGATTCCATTGATGACTTGGTTTTGATTCATTCAAACTTGCAGAATATGATCTGGGAGACCCATGAACGTCCTTGTACTCTGGGTCTGTTTGTTCTGATGCCTGGGGTGTGCTCATTCACATGGAAAGCACTGTACTTAGCCAGTACTTAGCCAAAATTTTGCTATTAATCACTTGTTTTTCACTGTGTTTTTCATGGCCAGGAAAGCTTCATGAGCCAATCCAAGAGTTAAAACACTGCCATGTGAGCTCCTAGGACCTGTACCTCACTATGAGTAATGTGCAGTGAATAGTCCACCTGAAGAGCACAAATATTCCTGGTCCTACCTGTCTATTCAGAAACCCTCCACAGAAATCCCCAAACAAGCCCCAAAAGCCAGATCAGGAATGGTCTGTAACCAAAAGGAGTTAAACTGGCCTAGTGATGTTTTCTAACTGAATTTATCCCATAGGCACCATATGAAACCCAAGTAGAGGCAAAAGTCTACAGAAAGGTCATTTTTGTTGATTTTTAACTCTTCACAACCGTTGAAGGTTTGACTCTAGTTGATTCTAACTCTTCACAACTGTTTGTTCAAAGTCTACACCCTTTTTGCTGGAGGGTTCCTGCTTTGCCAAGGTTTTGTCCAGTCTCTAGCACATTTAAAACTATCTAAACCCCACCTAACTAAACTGAAAACCAAGCTCAAGATGATGCTGCTCAATTTTCCTTATCCACCAGGACTGTGAAAGCAATGGCAATAAATTCAAAACTCCACCTATAGACAAGGGTAGAGTCTGCCACAAAGAAATACCCACTTGAAAGCCTTAAACTCTTGAACTTTTCTCTGGCTGTGCAACCTTGCCCAAATCTTCCTGCCTGCCTCTTTCTGTTGCCTCATCTCTGCAATGGCCATAATGACACTTTGCAGCATTGTTGAGAGGGTTAATTGGTGTTTGTATAAAGCTTTGGTGATGTAAGCTGCCATGTAAGCATGATGATGACTACTGCTTTGATACTACTTGCTAATTGCAACAGGATGGGCTGTAGTCATGCTGTAGTATTTAAAAACATGTTTTTAAGAGATATTCCTAGATCTCATCTGCTGTTTTAAGATGATCAGTGCTTACTCCTATATTAGACAATCAGATGACAGAATTCCTTGTGCACTGAACAAGTTATTTGTGTTGGAATCAACTTCCCTCATAGTGCAAGGGGTGCTGCCTACATCAGATCCCATGTTTTGGCCTTTAGCTTTCAGCCTCATCAAATGAGCTCCTTGCAATGCCTCTTGCTCAATGTAACAGACTTTCTTCTCACTTCAAGGATAAGATCTTGAGATTATTTTCACTATTTAGGTGTCTATAGATCAAGAACACCTGTAATTTGCATTTGCCATGCTGGCCATTGAATATGCCTCCAGACAGATGTGAATATGTATCATGAGGGCCTATATCCTTCACCTGATATTGTTTCTGCAATTCTCTCTCCTCTTTGAGAGAATGCATTCCCTCCTCACTCAAGTACTGACAGTTACTACAATGCAAGTAAGGCATGCTGTATTACCTCATTTTGAAAAGCACCCTAGCAAAAAATACCCTGGTTTTCCTCATTATCCTGCATTTTGACTGGAACCTGCCAGCAGGTTTTGGCAGCAAACATCAACTTGCTATTCTATTCCATTCAAAATCAGAAAACTGACTTTGACTTGAACTCTGCTCAAAACATTCCCTTTTTCCCTGTCCCCTGCTTTGTCACTGCAGCTAGGTTAGTTTGTTAAAACAATACTGTATTCTACATACACCTGTGTACTAAGACTAAGCACGACAGTGGAGTTACAAAGAGGGCAGGACTGGGGGCTTTTGCTGTTGGGCTGAACATATGCAGATTACCTTTGATCTGTCAGAGACTTCAGAACATGCCCTGAGCACCCCTCAGGAGAAGACTCGCTAGGACACATTGTCATGAATATTCAGTGTAAGTTATGAGATGGAGCATCACTCTGTTATTCTGGGTGCCACAGGAAATCGTGCTGCCTTGCTCTTTCTGATAATCTGTCTGACATACATTTATTATTAAGTTGCCCAGAGACTATGCTGGCAGACCTCAATTCTAAACATTATTTGTACCAATAGCTCCCAAAGGCTTCTCTTCTTCAAAGATGTCTTCCTGCAGGGCTAGAGTATCTTTAAAAGCTTGCATCAATAAGGGAACTATTTATCTACCTGAACTGATGAGAATCTGGCTGTAAAGGACAGCATGTGCTTCTACACTGTTTGCTCCAACCATTCTGGTGGCATTCAGTGCATGCCCATTTCTCTTCATGGCCATAAGCAGATCAGAAGGTGGAGTGGGACAGTGAGGATTTAAAGCTTGGGCTAAGTTTAGCAGGTACTGTCTTGCTTATTAAGTTCTAGAAAGGAAATGTTTTACTATTGAAAACACTTACCTGCTCAGCCAGGGTCTTCCTGTGGGACTAAATTAGTATTTTAAATAAGAAAAACTATGTTGTCACAAAAAATTTGCTGTGAAATTGCAAATGATCTCTGTGCAAAATGATTATCTGTGAAGATTACTTGGCTTTAAAGGAAGTTCAGCAGCAATGAAACCACAGCCATTATAATGGCTTTTGAAGGCAGACATCCATCTTGCAAGGTAATACCTTAATAACATTCTAATATAGGCATGCTGTACTTTGGATATAAAGAGCAATGTAATCACACAAATGTCAAATACTAAAGAGAAGCATGCGGAAGCAGTGAAAGGCTCTGAGAGAAAGTGATGAACAGTGAGGAGAAACTGGCATGTCATGCTATTTGTCTTTGCATCTTAAGGTGATGTCATTAGAAGGTCACTTATGGCCACTGATGGCTGTGTACCAATTATCCTTTGAGAAACACAGGATGGAGAGGTAAATGGGAACTTGATCTTGGGGATGGAGCTCCTTACCTAGTGCATATGGAATAAAGGAGGAAGAGGACTGACCTTTTCTCTTTCTGACTCAGAAACATGTCAGAATCATTTTCTAGTAGATAGTAATACTATCTCCTTGTCCATCATCATAAAGGAGGTCACACCCAACATTAACCAGGCAGGAGAGGAAATCAAAGAGAGAAAAAAGCTCTTGTTTCAGCAAGTTTATCAGGGATTTATCAGTGCTTAGGTTAAATTGCCTGTCATTGTATTTGGGTCACCTAAGGCTGCCTGCCTGCCTGCTCGCCTCTCCAACTCAGACAGCAGAAAATGTAACAAATCATAAGAAGTATGATGCCTGGAAATATTAATCTGGCCTGCAAATGAACAACATTAATTGCTATCATAAGAACAGTGATTATGGAAACCCAAGATTATGATTCATGCTTGGCACTTGCTCATGTGAAACCTTTGGTCCAGAGAGCTCAAGGTGTAGGTGACACTCACCAAATGATTGTGTGTGCTTCCAGCAAAGCTGTATAAATATTATCTTTATATTATACAAGAAAAAAATTGAATGATGGAACAATGGAATGATTTCCTCATGACCAGCAATGAATCAGTGAGACTCAGGTGCCATCATGGCCCTTCTCTGAAACTCAAGATAATCACTACATTGAGGCAATTTATGAACCAGTTATCAGTTTCCATTAAAAGAAAGGATGAGGATCAGTTTCCCAGGGAATCAAAGGGTTTGGGGAATTCTGCAAAATCATATAGTTCTACTAGAAAATAATGTATTATACTTCTGTAACACTATATGAAGCAAACAAGTACTATAGAGATAAAACAGTCACTGAAGCAAAGTTACTCTGCAAGAGCCAGTGTGGCAGTTAAAGCAATAAACCCACTCAGAAGAGCAAAGAAAACCAAAACCAAGAAAAACAATTAAACACACAATACCTCTAAAATTGCTTTTGGGCCAAAGATTAGGAGCCAACTTAGCAGCACTTTAAGAGAAAACCAAACCAAATCCTCCTATGTTGTTTCATTAATCAGTGAAGTAGAATGACTTTGAGATGGGAAAGCAACAAGATGTTCTAATGCAAATGACCTTGCTCATAGTTTAGACCTGGAAGTGATGCATCTCATATGCGCTTGAAATTGGAAGGGAATTCAGGAAGGCAGGATATAATTACTTGAACTAAACCTGGCCAGAACATTAACACTAATGTTCTGTACCCTAATAAAAAGATCTCTGAAGGATTATTGGTCAAGGATATCTCCTGGTTTGAATGCAAGCTCAGACAGTGGAAAGCATGTGATCAGTTAGTGCCCTATTACAGATGTGGCCCTGGGACAGTGATTTATTGTTTGTGTCACTGTTCTCATCTGCACACTAGTAATTACAATTGCAGCACATTCAGTGATGGAGTTTCACCAGACTGAACAGGAAATATCCTTCTGCCTTTAATAATGTTCAGGTTTCCAGATTTCTTTTAGTGAAAAAGAGAAAACCCAAACTCATCAAAGCTTTGCATTGCCCCAGAATGAGCAAATACGCTTTAAAAGTTAAATACAGCTCAGCAATATTAATGCTTAAACACAAAACCAAAGTCCTAACTAAGGCCTTTCAGGTAGCAGTGTCCAGAGCACACATTTTATATAGGCTAAAGGAAGAAAGCCTTCACCAGCATCACTGAACTCCTTACAACTGTCTTTGGCAAATACTGACAACAGCCTTGCCAATAAATGGTGCTCCCTTGCTCAATAAGAGAAGATGTCACTGCAGCTTCCTGAGCTAAATCACCTGTTACTCACAGGATGAATTCTTCAAGGTGATGGTTCAGTGCTACTTCTTCCTTAACAACATCCTAAAGATTCAGTCTTTCTTTCCCCATAGCTTTACAGAGTTTCAGCCCCATGCCTGACTTACATCCAGCCCATCCAGATCAAGGTTGTCACAGTCCCCTTTGCTCTGAGATCATTAAGTATTTTTTTCCCCCATTTGTTCTCTTCTTCCATCCAAGCTTTTTGCTCCTCTGTGCAAATCCATCTTCAATTCACTGTGCTTGTCCACTCACCTGGGAGAGAACACATTATAACTGACTGATCTCCCAATCCCACAGGCTACAGGGACTGAAAAACCAGTAAAGGGCCTAATGGGTAGTTCTTTGTATTCAAGGCAGAAGTAAAGATTCCTGGTTTATTTTCACTACTTAAGATGAAACCTATCTTGGTTATCTGAGGCAGCAATGGGTTCAATGGTCAACCTATAAGGTAGCTAAAGAAACAAACCTACCAACTGTGAATACATTTGGACGAGATCCTCTCCTGATCCCACTGTAACATGGCTGTCAGTAATGGGATTTGGGGAAATTGCTTCCCCAAGGATATATCAAATGTCTTTCTGGGATATAAGAGCCTTCTCTTTTACCAGCATCCTCAGTTCTGAGCAGCCTTGAGGCTGCTCTTCAAAGCATTCTGAGTCCTTCTGGACAATCTAAGCTGAGAAGCAATCTAAGACAAGCTGAGCAGCCACAGCATTGCCACATTTACTGGACAAGATTACATTTGAGTACATGTGAACACTAATTACCCCTCACAACATTCCTCAGGGTGCGTTTTTTTTCTCAATTTATTTCTTTATCTACCAAGGTCAGCCTCAAAATACTCATTTGGCTGCATGCGGGGAGCAGTGCATGAAGTACCACTTTCATTGGGTGGAGAAAATGACTTACACAAAGGCACCCACAAATGGAACAAATTCCAATTCCTGTTATTTGTATCTGTCCTGAAAATCTGCAATGCTTTTCTTATGACCGAAGGAAGATTTTCTGCAGTGTGAAAGTCAGACAGCTCTGTGGTTTAAAATAATACAAAAGGTTTGGTCACAAGCACATAAAGATGCTTTCATGTCCTGTAACCAGCCGTGATTCTGCTTAGGAGCCCATAACAAGATAAAGAGCAACTCCAGTCTTCATGAGATAGCAAACTGTCTCACTTGTCTCTGTCTTGGAGTTATTCACCTTCCAGTTTAGCAGCATGTACTTATCTACTTGATGCACTTCATGATTTCAGAACATAAATTTGGAATTTCTATTGACTTCCCAAGCTCAGGTTTAAAACATGCCTTGGGGACATGAGAGCAGTCCACCAAAGATACTTTATAGAGAGGAGATTCTCTGGTGTTATTCATTTGCATGTTGGAAAACAACTGGGAAAAAGACACAACCCTGACAGAGAAGTCTCATTCTACGCTATCATCAGTGTTGAGAATAACATACCAGAGAGATGAATGGAATGTGAATGACAACACACTTATGTATGAAATACTTTGGGGTTGAGGAACATTAGAGAGAATGACAAAGGTGTAAATATGAGCTCTGGAATCCCTTCAGTATTTGGGGCCTTACAGTCTCCAGGTTCACATGTTTCTCACAGTTCTAGACTTGGATGACTCAGTAGGAATTCCAATGTAATCACACAAAAAAACCCCAAAATGTTGTAGCAGAGAGAAAAAACCATGTAGTTATCCTCAGGTATAAAACTGGGTATGGATTACACTGCATGAGTTGCCATGGGGCAGTTATTAGGTGAAATACATGTAGGCTAAACCAGCATGCTAAGAATACCTCGTATTCATACAGTGCTTTAAATCTTTAAGTATAATAGTGATTTATAATAAGGAATTCCTTCTGTTCTGCAAAACCTTCAAGCATTTGTAAACTGTGAGTTCAGATCAGATATAAGGGTGAGTGAGTGTAAGACATTAACATAAAGCCGATCAACTATTGCTGCTTTGGTGCATGAAAGATCCTGTTATTGTGATTGAGACTGAGATAATAATGAGAAATAGTAAGACATCTGATATGAAACTACCATGAGATTAAACTGCTTACACCCCTCAATAACGGAAACTATTTGTGTTTGGTTTGTTTCTCCCTTCACAATTTGAGATTGGCTATTTTTTTCCCCTAAAATCTCTATAATTTTCCTACTTCTGGAAAAATAATTCTTGTCCAGACCTGAAGCTTAAGTAACAAAACTTTTTTCATCTCTCAGCAGGGCTCTGTAAGTCCAAACATCATTTCAGTTTGTCACAACTGCAGTTCTCTCTGGGGTCTAACACGACAGTCGCTTTACACCAACAACCCTGCCTCTTTGCTCAGGACATAAATGAAAACTCCACAATCCCACTAAAACTGAACAGACATGCTTGAGATATTGTGAGGACACAAGATTTTGCAATCCTCAGTTTGTAGAAACAAAGTGAAATTTAAAACTTATAGATGGTTTCAGATGTGGTCTGTGCCCAAAGGTACTGACATCACAGCCAGTGTTTTTTCTCCCCTTTCTTGCTGTTGATTAACCCACGACAGGCGGTGCAAGTCTGTGCAGAGCCTGTTCTGCTCTGGCAACCAAGAGCTTAAAAATTATGTGGGCTACCACTGCCCTCTGTTGGTACCTGTGCAGGGGAGCTCCAGCACAGAGACCCATGGTCACTGCTGGAGCGGATCTCATGGAATTGATGTCTCTTTTGGAACAGTAAGAAAAATTATGGCCTTTATTGCAGTCCTGTGGTCCTGTCTATGAGTCTGTAGCAAGCTCTCTGGGCAACGCATTTTCTTTTCTGCCTTTACATTTCACCTGAGCAATAAAAGAATATTATCAGTCCAGCAACAGAGGTGTGCTTCTCTTAAACTAGCACCTATGGTAATAGTTAGTGAACAGAGGACAGTGGCTTTCTCTATACCTGGAGTGGTGAATGCAGATCACAGAATCCCAGTCTGGTATGTGTTGGAAGGGACCTTAAAGCTCACCCACTTCCAACCCCCTGCCACGGGCAGGGACCCCTTCCGCTAGAGCAGGTTGCTCCAAGCCCTGTTCAATCTGGCCATTCCCCTTGTCCTATCATTATACACCCTTGTGATATATGTCCAGATGTATACAGCAAATTTCAAAACTCCCTAAAGAAAAACATTGGAAGGGAGTGAGCAAAGAATTTGTCTCAACTGGGATACAATTCAGTTTACAGGTGACAACCAAAGTGCCAAAACAGTAAATGTTAACCAGCAATTGGTTATTTCTTTGTCTTTTGGAGTTTTTAATTCGCTGGTGACTTCTGTGTGTGAACAAGCACAGGGGATCTGAGTCAGGCTCACGCTGGACTCAAATCACTGCAGAGATCAGCATAACCCTGACAGAAAAGGCTGTGTGGGAGCATTAGAATAAGGACCATGGTGACGGGTGTTGCTAAATCCTGTCTTGCCCAAAGCAGCATGATTTTAGTATTAACATCTAACACACTTATTGTGCCAGGAATGGTATTGAGGCCAGATGGAATCTTCTGCTTTGACAGAATGGTCCCCAATAGCCATGCTGTTGAAATGTTTAATCTTTCAAGCACAGGCATCTCACATCACCCTGTAAGGGAAGGGGCTCTGTGGAGCTGCACTAGACACTGAGCTGAGGAGCTATGACAGAGAACTCCATGTTCACTTCCATGCAGCAATGCTTGCAAGCCATAATCCAGATGGTCTGGATATGCAGTTATATGAAGAATGAACAGCCACTACATCTCCATCTCCCTGTTACATCAGGCTTCCTAATTATACTTACTGAATAGGGACTATTAACTATAATTAATATGAGGGCCTAACTTGCTTTGCTCTTTAATGTTAGTGAGGCAAATAAAGGAATATGATACAAAAGGATTTGCTGTATTTTTATGGTCCTACCAGTGGAATCCTGAGGCAAAACCCACCTCCTGTGTACTTAATGTCTGAAAAGGAGTTTGTATTTATCCCTTTTTATGAAAAATGGGAATTTGAAGAACAGATTCAGGAGACTTATAACAAAAACCCCATGCGGAGCAAAACGTTTTTCAGGGAAATCAAAACCAAGACAACCCCACGAACATAATAAAGTTGTAACAGTTGAACGGTGAAGTCAAATCACACCGGCGTTCCCACATCGCTCCTCCTTCCCTCACGGCTGACTCCCAGCCTGGACAACGCTGCCATTCACACACGCTTGGGCTGGGGTCCTCCTCACCGGCGGGTCGGGGTCCCTGCAGCACAGGAGCCGCCGTGTCCCGATCAGCTCCGTGCTGCCGGACCCGGCCGAGCAGCGCCAAGCTCCGTACCCCAGCGTCCCCGCAGCCGCCATGGCGGTGCCGGAAGCAGAAGCCAGCCGTCGGAAGGAGACGGCAGCACTGCGTTAGCCCCGCCTCGCCGGGCCGCCATCTTGGCTGGGAGCCGCGGTCGCGCCGCAGTGGGTGGCGAGGGGTCCGCGGCCCTGCTGTGCCCTTGCGGCCGTCCCTTCCTTCCTCCTCTCTTCTTTCTCTCCTCCGGTCCTTCCTCCTTCCCCTCCCTCCCTTGGCCGCCGGCGGCAGGCAGGCGAGGCTTCCCGGCACCGGAGGGGCCTGCTCTAGCACCAAGAGGTGAGTGGGGCCTGGGCCGCTAAGCGAGGGTGGAGGCCGCGCCGAATCGTTCCTTCCTCTGTCCTGCCCTTACCGCGACTGGAGCCGGGAGCTTCCCGGTTGGCCTCTTGCTCCTTCGGCTCTTATAGTCGCTGCTTGTCTCCTGGGGCCGCGCTTCCCCTCGAAACAGGCGCTGTTTCCCGGTGGTGGGGTCGGTGCCCTTGTGTTGGCTCCCTGAACCAGCCGGTGCTTGGCGGCCTGAACGCGGGCGAGGTGCTTCCTTGTTCGCTCCTGGTGTATCGGGCTGTCGAGATGGGGGAATGGCTTTGTGGTCGTGGCTCCTGTAAATGCTGCCGCTTATTGTCTGTGTTTAAGATACGAACGGTCTTTAAGATAAGGGTTTGCCGGGTGTTAAAATGGCAAGAACTGGGCTAAGTGCTCTGGTTTCCAGTGCCTAGTGAAGGGCGCTATTGCTAGACTTAAGAACAAATACATGTGTTATTAAAGCTACACGGTAGAATCTGTGTTAAAGTCAGAGCACGCTTCTTTAGAGAAAAATCCTTACTTTTACGATTTCAAGTGATGGTTTAAAAACGTGTGCATTTAAGACAAAAATACTGTGAGTATTATATTAATACAAACCATGATGTACAGTAATTCTGACCAAAGACAGACTAAACGCGTTAATGTTGAGGAGGGTTTGAATATTTGACCACATAAAATTGTTTTGCATGGCTTAAATATGATTACTTTAATAAACTCTACTGGTCTATGTTCAAAGCAAAGGAATAGAAAGGGTCCCAGTCATTTAACATACTTCTTGCGCCCAGTGCTGCTCTCCTGTTGTAAGCAGTAACTTATCTCTTTGTACAAGCTGTTTGTTAAATGTCCTTTTTGTTCTTGCTTAGATTTCCATAGTAACTTGCTAAGTTTCTAAGGGGGAAAGTGAGTTAAACAGCAGTTGCTAATTGGTGTGTGTTCTGTAGGTGCATTGTAAGGGCTAATGCTTGCTTTGTCTGGTAAGCAGCATGGAATTTCCTTTCTTCACACAGACTTGTCTTGTTTTGGATGAGGGCTTTGTTTCTTTGGAAGGGAATAATCTGGCTCAGAAGTTCCCTTCTGTAAATTCAACTGACTCTTAAGCAGGGTATAATGTAAACTCCTTCACCTCAAAGGCAGAAATAAGGTTATTGTGGGGTTTTGTTATTTACTTCAGATAATGGATGTGTAGAAACACCAAAAGAATTTAAAACATGAGCAAATGAGTACAATAGATATTAACGTGGAATAGGGAAATCAATTACTTAGACTAAGCCCTTTAAAACAGTGTCATAATGATGTGCATTCAGCCTAAATACAGGACTGGTTATTAGTTCATGTGGGTTCTATAGTGCACCATATTTCCTGGTATTTAAACAGTGCTGTTTTGGAAGGAGTATTTCCCATTTTGCCCATACCAGAGTCTCTAAGGAGTGTGTTGGTTTGTGTCCTGGTTAGGATTTTGCATGATTCTTGCCTGTAGAAGTTATGATAATTTATATTTAAATAAATACTCTGTAAAGTAGCTTTGGCAGGTATCTGGATCTGTGTGCAGTGAGGCACAGAAGCTCTGTATCTCTTAAGGCTGTATTCAGATTGTCTTATATATATTTCTTAACAACTAGATGAGCAACAACAGTAATAAGAGAGCACCAACAACAGCAACACAGAGACTCAAACAAGACTACCTTCGAATTAAGAAGGATCCAGTGCCTTACATCTGTGCAGAGCCCCTCCCATCTAATATCCTTGAATGGTAAGAATATAAAATGTTCTCTGTTGTAGAGAGAACAAGATTTTCCAGGTCATCAACTCTGGCTCCCTCACTCCTACAGATTGAATGGGAATCTGGGTTTTGGGAGGTGGAGTATACATATTGAAGTGATACTGAACTTGATTTTACTAGGGAAGTTGTTGGCTGCTTGTGTGATGGCTTAATGCTGCTTAAATGTCTTCTATGTCTTAGGCATTATGTTGTACGAGGACCTGAGATGACTCCTTATGAAGGTAAAAGTTTGCTTATAGCAAAACTTGTGTGTGTGTTTGGTTGTGATTGACATGCCTGAGTAATTCTATGTCTGTGTGAATGGGCAAAACGTAACTGCTGTAAAGAGCTCTAAAACTCTTAGTGCGGTTTCAAAGCTGCCTGGGAGTTGCGTGGTAGCTTGTGGAAGAGAGGTAGTGGTACTGCTGTCTGTTAGTGGTGTTTCTGTTATCAAAGGTTCTAATAAAACCAAGTTAAACTGAGGACAGATAGCTTCCTATTAAGTATATGCTAAAGGTCCTGGAGCAGATAACTCACTTTAGATACTATGTGACAATCAAAAGATAGTTTAACGAAGTTACATTTTGTTACTGACTAAATGGCCTCAGTGAACTGAGACACATTCTTTTATGAATTTCTCTGGAGAAAGTGAGGAATGTGAAAACCTTTGTAATTTGTTGTAGTCACATATTTCACAATGTCTTCTGGAGCTTCTCACAAAGTGCTTTTTGAAATCAGATTCCTCATAGGATTGTTATTTGCAGTTAGCTGTGTTTCTGGGAAATGACCCTATTTGTATTGTACTAAATACACGTTGGCTGGTTTTGCTGAAATGTGTTATGGGCCTGACAACAGAAAGTAGTTTGTAATAATGCATGGGAGAGGATTGTTCCAAAGTAAATCAGCTGCAGATGTGGCTTATTGTTATTCTTGTGTTTTGAGAGGCACAAGTTGATGACATTGATCTCTTTAGTGTGAGGGGAGGAAAAGGAGACAAAGGGTTTTACTTGGCCAATTTTGAGTAGCAGCTTAGGACTTCATGCAAAATAAGTAATTCATCTCTCTGTGTAATGCAGGTGGCTATTACCATGGAAAACTAATATTCCCCAGAGAATTTCCTTTTAAACCTCCTAGTATTTATATGATTACACCTAATGGAAGGTTTAAGTGTAATACAAGGTAAGGATTTTCTTTTAACACTTAAGCAATTAACCCTGTCTTAGCAATATGTATAATGTATAATAATTTTAATGGCAAAAAATAAACCGCGCTGCCTGTCTTACCCTTTTGAAGGTTGTGTCTTTCAATCACTGATTTCCACCCGGATACATGGAATCCAGCATGGTCAGTCTCAACAATCTTGACGGGCCTTCTTAGCTTTATGGTGGAAAAGGGCCCCACACTGGGCAGCATAGAGACATCAGAGTTCACGGTAAGCTCCAGAAGCTGTGATGTGCCTTTTGTCAGCTTAGGGAATGATGGATGTGACCTAGAAGTTAAAACTACAGGCAGCATTTTGGTATCCGGAAATGAATGTGTTGCCTACTGCAGACCTGTGCAGAACACTAACCCCATAAGATGAAGAGATGAGAACATAACTTGTGTCTAGAAGTGGCTATTATAGCGAATAACTTTGTTTACATGCAAGTGCTGATGATACTTGTTTCCTCCACAGAAAAGACAGCTTGCTGCACAGAGCTTAGCATTTAATTTAAAAGACAAAGTCTTCTGTGAGCTCTTCCCTGAAGTGGTGGAGGTAAGGGAAATAATCCATGCAATAATTCAGTTTCCTGTAGTTCTTCCTGCTTAACTTCTGAGAATGGGGGATAGCTTTTTAGGATATATAACTTTCCTGCACAACACTAATACTGTAGGTGTGTTGTCCAGGTGATTGTATTGTCACTAAGTAGGTAACTGGAAGAAGTTGGAGAGACTGTCCAAATGCAGTTAAGTTAGTTTAAAAGACCTGCAATGTAAAGAAGTGTATCGTATCCTTTTCCTAGATTTAAGTAAGAACTTGGGCACTGAAATCTTCCCAAAGCACCCAATAGCTTCACCACTTTCACTTCCAGCTATTCAAGTTCTCTTTCTTCTTTCTCCAGGAGATTAAACAAAAACAGAAAGCACAAGAAGAACTCAGTAACAGACCTCCATCCCTCCCTTTACCAGATGTTGTTCCTGATGGGGAAGCACACTACGGGCAGAATGGAATACCCCTCCTGAATGGGCATGTACCATTGGCACCTGCCAATCATCCAGGTCTCCAGCAGGCCAACCGTAACCATGGACTTTTAGGTGGAGCTTTGGCGAACTTGTTTGTTATAGTTGGTTTTGCTGCCTTTGCCTACACAGTCAAGTATGTACTGAGAAGCATAGCCCAAGAATGAGGATAATAAAAGAAATCCAAGACCAAATTAGTGATAGCTGCAGAATGAGTGGGACTCTTTGGGCATCTGACTCTGACACTGGGGGAAATACTTGTTTTACCAAGTTGCAGGTAAAGCATTGGTTGGCTCATGGGTTATGTTTGGGAAATGGAGTAGTTTTGATTAGTCAGAAAACTAAAAGAAGTTCTGTTCACAGTTCCTCTTGTCCTCGCTACTGTCTGGTAGTGGCTCACAAACAAGTCAAAGCATTATTGATGAGACACGACCATTTCTAGTGCTTTGATTTTTATAGCAGTTTTCCATCTGTTGTTTGAAAATCTGAAGCAAATGAGGCTTTTTACTTTATGGAACAGTTTTTAAGATGTCACAATTTATGCATATCACATTTTACTTACCTTAGGGGAGAGTCTGTACAGGGGTTGAAATGATTCAAGTAGAGATTCCATTTGGACTTTGAAGGGTTGGGTTCATGTTAACATTGATGCTACTGAAGATTGCTGGTTTCTTTTATAAAATAGAATGACCATCATTTCATATCTAGTCAGTAGTGATTAGATGAGTGGGACAATAACACCATGTGTGTTAAATGTGTCGTCTAAATTGTCACAATGTCACTGAAGGTTTTATTTGGGCTACAAGAAGTGCAGTTGTCAGCCTTTGTTGAATTGGTCTTTCACGGGGATACCTATATCCAGTGTTGTTTTGGGTTTGTTCACTGACAGATTTCCATCTGGGAGACATTACATTTGAAGCTGTAATACTTAGTTTTGATCACAAGGTGCCACTGGTGAAATGAATAATAAAACTGCACACACTAATATTAGAGTTGATTGTGTATTCAGCAAAACTTCCCTGGATTTCTTGGCCTTTGGTAAATGGAATAACCGAAGCCCTTGTGAAGACTGAAAGATGAGTGAATAACAAACCAGCTTCTTCAGAGACAGTTGAATTAATCTGAAGTGTCACTAGGTGAAATAATGATGCTGACTTGATGACTTGCATAAACTCTTAAACACCAAAAGCTCAAACCCTTCTAATTCATCTGAGATTCTAGAAGCTTTTTTGCTTTTAGGTATAAGTTCATTACGCTTCCCCTTCAGATAACTGAAATACCAATGTTTGTTCATGGGATTATTCATGGATACTCTAAAGCTCCTAGAGTAGTTCAAAGTCTGCCTGAAATGACTTTCTAAACTCAGTTTTCTCCCCCCTTCCTCCCCCCTCCCCCCATTAATTTTATCCAAATACTTTGTTTTATCAGAGGCAAACTTACCGTGCCTTTCATATTTGACAGTGATGCCTCATCATATAGGGAAGAACATGCTGTTAATGCTACAACAACCTGTCAAAGGTGATGGCAGGACAGGAGGCTCTGCATCTCACTGGCTAGTCTTATCTATTCTGAAGAGCCCAAATAAATATTACCTCATCTATCTAAGAATGTTTTCAAAGCTGTTTTGTTTTCCCTTTCAGATTTGTTCTCTCTCTGCTTCTTGGTATCCTGAATTATAGCAAAACTGTTTTGTTAACCCATGAGGATGCAGCTTAGAGCATTAATAAATGTGACCAATTCTCTGCATTAGGTAGGAATGATCAGGACTAGCAAACCAGCTCTGTACTAGAGAGATCTTAAAGCAGTTCCTACTGAGGTCAGGAAGGGAAGGAGGTGGGGAGGAACTGGAAAAGGCTGGATGTTAGAATGTGTTTATAAATCTGATTTTTTTATATTTTGTTGTTTTACCAAATCTTATTTATAACTGTTTTTTAATTTACCTCTTCGTGCTTCATCAGCTCTTATGGAAGGAGAAGGGCCTGGTGGATCTATCTAGAAACAACTGTGTTGTGTGAGGCTGGGGGTGTCCTGTCTTTCCTGCAGTGAGAGGGTTTTCAGGATAGCTTGTCAGGCCTGGTATATCTCCTCTCTTAAAGCACATGGAACTGTAGCTGGGGTCATAGAGCCTCATAGATTTTAGTGTCATTCAGACATGCTTGTGTTCTCGCAATGCCTTTTATTACCATTGACATCGCCTACAGGCAGCAGCTTAGAATGAGTTATCTACATTTATTTTATCTTATGGAAGATCTTTTGTCCACATACATGAAGGCAAAGGCAAGGAGACCTTGCCATGGTGCGTTTGCATCTTCTGATGTTTTGCATTTACCTAACCAAGGTAGAAGAACTAGCAAAGTCTGGAGATGTTGAATAAAAGGCATTTTATTACATGGCAAGAAGTTAGCGTTAAGGAAGATGGGGCTTCTGTTCTTAGCAAGTGCCACCATTGGAAACAATAAAACCCCCCTGAACATGCTGCATTTGGAGGATTGCTTGTATTTAAAAAACAAAACTTCAGTTGCAGTTTCTCTTCAGTACCCTGGGTTCAGAGAAGGACTTGACAGTCACTTCAGGTGCCATTGCTTGAAAGCTAGGAGCTGAGTGAACCCTTCCTGCTACATCTCCTTGCCTTTGGTAACAGATGATTTATTCCCTTCTGTGTAGGTTTTACTCTTTGTTCTGTTTGGTTTTTACATTCATGTTACCAAAGTCATTAGATGGAGGAAAGCATTCTTTGCCATGCAAAAACTATGACCATGTCCTGAAGAAGTGTATTACTTAATGTGGTACTAAACTAAAAGCTGTCCCTTGATATATGATACTGGAACAAATGTCTGGCCCTTTACTTTCATGCTGCAAGTTCTGTCAGCTTGTTACTCATGGGTGGGAGGGAGATTTTGCAGCTTGAATCCAAAGCATCTCAGTGGTCAACTTTTAACAACCTGGTTTTATGGATAGTCAGAACTTTTCTCCCCCCCCCAAAGTTTCAAGGTCACAGGAGTTCCCTTCCTTCAAGCATGTACTGAGGAGTAGAAATGACTGCATTGTAAAGCTGTTTGTTCATAATAAACATTCATGATGAAATTTATACTTTCTGTGGGACTGTTTTTGGGAAGGAATCATTGGGAAGCAATCATATATATATATATGGACTGTATAACAAAAACTATGGCAGGACTGCAACAGGGGGACTAATAATGTGCAAGATGATGCTTTTTTTTGCTGCCTGGCAAAAGCCAGATCTTAGTGTTCAAGGCACAGATAACCGTGTTTTCAGTGGAAAACTCACTTACATGCACACACAAAAGGGAGGCTGTTGAAAACAACTTCCGGGCATTCATGTTGTATTGAAAAGAGTTTGCTGGGTGACAGCTGAGGATGATTTACTGGGATTTACCAAGAACCTGGTATTGTCATTTCTCCCCCTGGCTCTCCAAAGAGCCTGTTGCAAGAGAAACCTGACGATGTTTCCCTATGATGTTGTTTCCAAACAGCTCGGTGATTCCATAGGTGTGCCACGAGGTGGCGTAGCGCGGTCGCTGATGGCTGGGATGGGTGGGGAATGGAGGGGGGGGGAACAGGCTCATGGGGTGCAGAAGGCAGCTGGAGTGACCCTGGTTCTGGTTTCCCAAAGCTGCTCTTATGTCTGCTGGCGTAATGAGGTCTATTCTAACAGCCTGTGTGTGTATAACCTGATGAACAGCTTGAGTTTGTGTTGGGAAACTTCGCACCAGAACCAAAGGGATTTGTGATAGGAATACTCTATAAACTTTTATCTGCCATGAAGTGGGAATGTGTGTGTCAGTGAATGATAACGTGCCTTCTACTTTACTGGCTTAAAAGTCACAGTCTGTATCAAGGCTTAGGACTTGTTCAGTATATCTACACTGGGCAACTCCAGGAAAATTCTAGCTTTTGACCTTTTCCCCTTTGAATATTCAAACTTAGACAGGAGAGGTTTAGATTGGCTATAAGGAAGAAATTCTTTCCTGTTAGGGTGGTGAGGCACTGGAATGGGTTGCCCAGGGAGGTTGTGAGTGCTCCATCCCTGGTGATGTTTAAGGCCAGGTTGGATAAGGCATTGGGTGCCATGGTTTAGTGTGAGGTGTCCCTGCTTATGGCAGGGGGGTTGGAACTGGATGATCCTAAGGTCCTTTCCAACCCGAACTATTCTATGATTCTATGAAGGTTTATCTTGAGTAGAAGGGGAACTGCTTAAGTAGAGATTGACAGATCAAATCACAAGTTCGTTGCCTGACTATTCAGTTTCCTCCAGCTTTACATGCAGTGGTTGCAAACCCTGTATTTGGCCACTTGGGCACAGGTTTGATGTGTAAATGTGGCTTCTTATAATACCTTCCCTATGTCAACTCTCCTCAAGCAGAATTGATGTTACAGTCTTTTAACTATTCCCAGTATTGCTGCAATGCTGCAATGGTGCTGAGCTTGGAGAAAAAACTATTTGTGTTTTCAGTCACTTTGAGATCTGGGTTTGCTGTGTTGTGAAGTGCAGCATTGGCCTATTCCTGTTTTCAGTTGTAAATGTGGATGGAATGTTGTTCCTGGAGCAGTAAGACTTGGGTGCTTGGAACTGCTGCGACTTGGATGTGAGAACAGCAGCAGCGAAGTGGAGTTATCTACAGATAATACAAATGCTGAACTGAAGGTTGGTTGGAGGGGAGGTAACCACTGTGCTGGCACTCGTTTCAGCCCAACAGAAAGAAAACTATGCAGTTGGGAGTTAGATCCAGCCACTGCTGGGCCATTGAGTCACTTTGCCTTGTGCTTGCAAACATAGTTTGGATTCATTCCCCTCAAGTGTGAGGATTTCATCTTGGGATTTGACTCTTGGAATGGGAGAGGAGATGTTGCAGACCAGCAGCCCACGAGAGCGATTGCCCCATTCCAGCCTTGAATGTCATTCCCTGCCACAGAGTGTGGATCTGTCAGGCTGTTTAGCTGCGATATGACAGATTGTCCTATTAATGTGTCATCAAGTGCACTTTTACAAATTCATGGCTTGTCTACAAGTAACCTGAAAAAAAGAGGCTGAAGTAGGAGAAGGCGCCAAAGAAAGTTAAATATTATTAACAAATAAAGTCTGCCACGTAGTTTTGATGGAATGTGAGCTCTTGGGGGATGGGTGATAGGCTGTTAACTATTTAGGGGCTGTGTAACCTCCCTTCCTACTCTCTCTTCTCTTTCCCAAACTCTGTTTCTCCCTAAGGATGCTGTAAGACAAACTCCAGACTGTGTTCTGCTTCTTCATGTTGTGCTTGGGTTGTCCATGCCTCAATTTCCCTGAGCTTACACACACCAGAGCTGTTGCTCCTGATCCAGTGAAGTCCTGACATTACAGCTTGGATTACAGCAGGTAAAGGGAATATTAAACAAAGCAAATCTGTTGCTTGCTGGCTGCATAAAGGACTTCAAACTATGTGAGCTTCCACCTTTTATCATTCTTGGACTTCCTCATGGTCCAACCTCAGAGACATCCTTGCATCACGTTCTGTATCTGTAGAAAGAACAGGAATGTTGGAGGTGGTGGGGAACTGACAAAGATCTGCAAAGTGCTTCAAGATCTCCCTTCTGAAATGCTTGTAGATGTGGAACCCTGGGGTTTCTGTTATGTTTAATAAGGAGCCCACCCTCCTGGAAAAGAATCAGCACCCACTGAACCAGCATCTAATGAGAGTGGGGGAAGATGGACAGGACACAGCTAAGGAGAGTGTAAAGCAGGAGTAGTGATGTGTCCATGTGTGGGGCGATGCTGAGTGCATATTCCAAGCCACATATTTTTAGCTCTACCACACGCTCACGTAGAGTTTTACAAACTTCCCAGAAAAATGGTGATTTCCCTGCGATCCTGAAGGGGAGGTACGGAACAGGGCTGAGGGGAGGGAGCAGGGAATGGGCATTGATTTAAATCTGCCTGGCACACGGGCCAGCTCCACTTATCAGTGAGTCTAATAGGAATGTGAAGAGAATAGGCTTGACAGCTCATTAGAATGTGATCCCTCCTCCTTTTTTTTTCCCCTTTTTTTTTTTCCCTTTCTTGAAGTTGATGGAAACTCATTCAGGAAAGGAGTACTTCTTTGCTGAGGTAACGCAAAAGCTGAGGAGGGTTTTGCCAGTGTGCAGCAGGGGAAAGGAGCAGCCAGAACAATCAGATGTGATCTACAATGAGAGGTACCTGAAACCTTCCCTGGTGTGAGGGGAGATGGAGGTGAGAAAGACACAAGATTCTACATCCTGACAGCTGCTTGTGGCATCGGGACTTGCTGCTCATTAAAGGGAGGACAAACTCAGCTAAAGAGGCAGAGAAGCTTGACTTGGGAAAACTTTCTCTGTTCCTCATGGACCTGGGTACATCCCCAGATTCTTTTCTTCTCCCTGTTTTAACTTCAATGACACAAGACATTTGTTTTCCCTTTAGAAGGCTGAGCACTTGGCTGTGATGCTGTCAGCCTCCTCAGGAAAGCGGTGGCTGTAGCAACCTTGGATTACAGCTCCTCAGCATCTTAGAAGGAAAGGATGAGGACTTGTCACTGAGGAAAGGGAAGTATCATTCAGGAGAGAATGGATGGAACAACTGCAACCCTGCTTTGAGCCGAACACAGTGCTTCACATGATAGCAAGTGAAATCTCCTGTTGAAGAGGAACAACCTAACAACCCCCCTACTGAGTCTGTGTTGTCAGCTCCGGCCTGACCAACTCTTGCCCTGAGCAATTTGACTTCTCTGGGTTTCATAGTTGAGTGCGTTTTAAACGAGTCTGAAGACTTATTGGGGGCGAGGGGGGAGCGCCACTTCAAGGTGGGTGGCAGGACTTTCCAGGGCCTCTTGTATTTATGTAAGCTTCAGGAGACTGAATGGACTTACCTCTTGCTTCGAGTGAATCCAGATTTTCCAAACAAGTTTATCTATACCATTTCCATGTGTCCTGCTTGAGCAGAGATCACTCCAGCAACCAGTGCATCCGGGCGTGCTGCTCCTTTGACACTGCAGAGCCCAGAGGATCATCTTTAATACTCCTGACCCTTTTAGTTGTGATTTAGAGAGCAGCCTTGGGTCTGTTCCTAGTGCTGGTGGTGAAGGGTTTTGTGCTTGGAAAGTGCCCTTCCTGCCTTGGCCCCTCCCTTTCCAAAATGAAGGGGTGCACCTGGGTATTTGTGGCAACTTTACTTTGTCAGCAGTTCTGCCTCTTCAGAGTTACAGCAGCAAAGAGAGAGAGAAAGATGAAGAAAGATCCTAATCAGTACACAGAGCCCTTCAATGCCACCCTCTCGAACAGCGAGGAGCTACATGGGCATCCCAAGGTAGGTGTTTATGTGCTGTCAGCACTGATTTCTGGCAGTAATGTGATGCAGGTTCTTTTTATCTCTCAATCTTGCCAAATTCTACTTGATTTTAAAGAGAAACGTTCTCTCTTTTGCCTTTCTGTGACTAATCTTCTTGCTTCCTGGAGCAAACACTGGAATATACAGTTTATGATTAGAATTGATTTTAGACTCTGCATGGCTCAAGTACCATAGGAGCTGAGTAAGTGTAAAGACTTTTTGGAGCTCTAGTGTGTGAACTGTATCCTGTGCAGAAAGATGTGATTAAATAAAGGCAAGTGGCTATCACAGTACAGTAATGATCCTGGGATATTAATGTATCTCTTCCCTTTGCTTCTTGAAAGGCTATTTCAGACTCAGGTAAATAGAGTACTAACATCTGAGCATGCCTGAGCTTTCCCTGCATGGCACCTTCCACCAGACAGGCTGTGGGGATTGACAATTAGAGAGGCATTTTTGCTGTAGGTGATTATGGCTGCCTAGGACCCCTCAGTGCCTGTAGCTGATGACTTGCTAGGCTCAGCAAGTGAATTGCAGGGTAGGATCCTTCCAGTTATGTGTTTAGGAGGATCACCCTAGGCTGAAAGCTGCAGAAAAAACCCAGTCAGTTGATATGAGCCCCCAGAATCCTATAAGATGAACATTTGCTTAGCAATAGGAGAAGGGGTTTGGGAATTAAAAGCAGGATTACAAGCAAGGTGAAACGGGAGACCACAACACTGAGGAAGAAGGGAGTCTTCCTTATCACACAGCCCTTTCTCTCTGTCCCTTTCCCCCCTGCTCACACAAAAATGTCCCTTGTTTCGAATGGAGGTGACCTCTAAAGCATGACTTTGATCACCAGCATTAGGGCTGGCAGTCACTATAGCAATGGAGGAGCAAACCTGTCAAAAAGTGGGGCATGGCAGAGGGGGCAAGTTAGAACAATTGGGCTGCCATGGTAAATATCCTGTTCAGTGCTGTTGTGAGAGTAATTGGTTAAGGTTGGGCAAGTCTGGGAAACAGCCCTCTGTAAGAAAGCTGGCTGCTGCACTTACAATTATCATTAGGGGACTGTAAGCAGCGTGTCTTCAGCTCATTTGCTGTTGTGTGTTGCAGGGCTCTGTCAGGACAGGTTGCATACATGCTGAGTTCTGGAGGTGCTCATAATCAATCACTTCCTTCTGCTGTCTTGAGAACTGCGGTCTGCTTTTGCACAAGGGGCCTGATACATATCTGGTGCAACTCAAATTGTCTATTCTGGAATTAATTTAGCTGAATGTGAAATGTATTGCAGAGTATAGTCTGAGATATATATATGTAGAATATGTTCTGATTGCAGAAGTGAGCAGAAACTGGTCCTGGTGTGTTCTGATGCAATCCTATGTACATTAGTGCTAGGAGGAACCTGGTCCTAGTGGGCATTCATTAAACCAGACATTGTTTGGAAGCTGCAGTTTGTGTGTTGAAATATTTTGCTTTAAAACATCCATGGCAAAGGTTTGGCAGCAGAAAGAGCTGGCGAGTTCAGTGAAGGCAGGACCTGTCTAAGGAGAGCATGAAACCAAATCTTTGATGTAAATGCTTCTGAGGTCTGCTTGATATCCACTCCCAGTTCTGCAGGGTGAACTCTTCTCTTTGGAATCTATTTCAGGCTCTGGTTAAGCATTGCCTCTAGATGTGGTTGTATTTTATATAAGCTAAGGGACTACTTTACACACACTGCAAATGCAGGGCTTAAGACTTGCCACCATTTCTGGGGTAAATGACAGTTGCCATTTACACCAAAGCACCCCAATTTGTATTCACTAAGGGAAGAAGTAAACTGGTAGTGAAGCTATCCTTACCTAACCTATCAAGTTAAAGCAAGGTTGAAAGCAGTTCTCTGTGGAACACTGGTCTCTTTGAGCCTGGAAGGTGCTTCTATGAGCAGTTTTGCTTCATGACAGGATGCCCTTCACATGAAAAGGGAAACAGCAGCAGTGTCCCATGTCATTTCTTACAGCACACAATGGGAAAGAGGGAGTTTCTGTGCCCCTGTGCTGTTAAGGCTGTGTTTACCTTGGAAGACTGTTGCCAGCTGGTAGGTTTATCAAAGCAGAAGGAGCAGGGAATGAAATAGTAGCTGAGAGCAGTGATTTTTATTCATACTGTTGAACAGGTACACGTGTTTTCCTTCTAATTAAGCAAAGCAATTTGGGACACATTTCCCTTGGGAATCCTTTTCAAATAGGAATGGAGAAAGCTCCCCTTAAACATTCACAGTGCATGAGTCACGGTGACACCTCTACCTAAAACAGGGAAGCAGAAGTCTCAAATCTCCTGATAACTCTGGTATTCCCATGGAAATAGAATGTTGGGGTTTGTTTTTAAGGCTTTTCTCCAATCTTTGCTGAGTTGCTATCAATGTGATGTGCACATGAGACTTTCCTTCTCTGACACAGATGGACTAAGAGAGAAGACGTATTTTACTAACAGGGGTTCAGCAGTAGTAGATTGTCCAGTGGTTATATAGGGTTGACACTGATCAGGAGTTATCATTTGATACCTGAGCAGAGGGATGAAAGATGGAGTCAGCCTCTTAGTGTCCAGTGAAAGGAGAAGAGGCAGTGAGTACAAATTGAAATACAGGAAATTCCACTTAAATGTAAGGGAAAAAAGCTTCTTGACTGGCTCAAACACTGGGAAAAGCTGGATAGAGAGGCTGTGGAGACTCCATCCTTAGAGACAGCCAAAACTTGGTCCAGAGTAACCTGCTGTAGTTTGTAGTTCAAGTTTCATTTGTTTTGTGGGCCTTCTGTCCCTGTCAGCTATCTAGGGCTGGGTCCACCTGGTTTGTTACTTAGATCTCTCTTGGGGCCTTCTGCTTCCAATTGAAAATAGCAGCTGATTCAATGACGTTGCACTGATTGCAGTCCTCCTCAGTAAAGAGATGTCAGTCCTAGCCTGAAGTGTGTGTTTGCATGTGGAATTGAGTCTTTTGGGGGCTGATAGGTGTTAAAGCCATGGGAAAAACTGGACTGTGACCTATCTGTAGTAGAAGATGGGTCTTGTTTTGTATCTGTCATCATTGTCAGCCTTGCTCTGGCAAATAAGGAACAGGAAGGGCTATGACACATGCTTCCTAGCAATTCCTTGTGGCCCATGTAAACTAATGTTGGATTCATTCACTATCAAAGAGTTCAGTGCTTGGTCTCATTTCTCAGAGCTGTTTATAAGATTTTTAAAGCTCGTTGTTAAATTGCCCTACATCAGATGGAGTTTTGTGTGTTAGATGCATCCTGCTACACCTGCTCTAGTGGTGCTGTTCAGTTGCTTTTCTATGGCGTCCCTACAGACAGAACTCTCCTGGTACACTCAGGAGTGGCACTGGGTAACATTGAAGTACAGCTAACACAGCTACAGACTCATCATTTCCTCACCCAGAGTAGCTCTTGCTTGCGTGTTCCATTAGATTCATTAAATTCCTTATGGATGTGACCACTGAAAGCAGTTTGTGTCTAAGTGGAAGGGGGAAGCTGTTTGAGAAAGCCATTTAGAGGACTGGAGGTTATTTTTTCACTTACAAAACCACAGTGGGAATTCAGGTAGGAATTCCACTTTGGCTGAGATACCAAACCAACACTTCTGCTCAGGGGAAAACCTTGAGAGGACTGTCAAAACCACAAGTGGTCACGACCTTGGCTTTACATCTCATTAATAATCAGGACTGTGTGTAACAGAACTTATTAGCAGCTGCCACAGGACTTCAGCTGCTAAACCCAAAAGTGCTCTGTTGCTTTTTAACCTGTTCCAAGTCAAATACACAACTGAAATAAAGAATCTGCTCCTAATTTCATCACAAAGCTGACAATACTCTTGCTGGTGTACATCAGGTGTAACAGCTTGAGGATGAAGAGAACTGAAATGCTTTGTCAAGTCCATTCTGTGTCTGGCAACTGCTTTGCTATTGAGTAAAGAATTACTGAATGCAATTCCATCACAGATGGACAAATACATGGCGAACTGAGCTAAATGTGCAGGCTAGTAACTTCAGGCATAAAGACTGATTTTGTGATGCTTTTAGGTGTACAGACTTGCTCCCAGGTAGCATTGTCTTCATTCTTTTATCCATCCAGACTCTGAAATTACTTCTATCCACTTCACTTTGGATTTTAGCAGGGATGCACACTGGATCCCAGCCCACTTCACTTTGGTTTTTAGCAGGGATGCACACTGGATCCCAGCCCATTTCACTTTGGTTTTTAGCAGAGATGCACACTGGATCCCAGCCCATTTCACTTTGGTTTTTAGCAGGGCTGCACACTGGATCCCAGTATTCCTGAATTTCAGGAAAGTTCAGCTACAGGTCAGGAATTTCTCAGGATCCAGACTGTTTCTTGACTGTAGATTCCTGCTGGTAGTTCCTTCCATGCTGGCTGAATCCTGGCCAGAGCCTGTGTGTGTCTCTGGGCAGTGTGTGCTGTTCTGGGAGTTGGAGCCAGCGAGAACCACAGGTTCTGCTTGTGTACAGCAGTCGAAATTCCAGCTCAACTTGTCTTCTATTGGGAGGGAATTATGGACAGAGGGGGCTCATCAGTTCTGGAGGGACAGATGCCATTGTGATTCCCAAGTGATGGCAAAAGGCCTGATTGAAAGTTCATTAAAACTTGCTGGCAAGGCTGCTGTTGATTTTGGAGGAACTGCTCCAAGTGTTAAGGAATAAACCTGATTTCACCGTCGTTAACATGAGGATTCCTCCTGCAGGAGACAACAACCAGCAGCCCAGGAGGGACAAGTCCCCTTTGCTGGGATTCCAAAGCTGTTCTCAGCCCTCACTGATACCTGAGTTGGCTGCGAGGTCTCTCTGGCTGCTGGAAGCTGCTGCTGCCAAGAAAAATAGAGGCTTGCATGCTTATTGCTGGGATTGCTCATGCATGCCATAGTAATTAAATAATAATACCACAAGGAAGGAACATTCATTTTAACTGTCAATCATCCTCGGGCTGGAGAAACCGGGGAGTGCCATGACTGTCTTGTAGAGGGATTTGTAACTCAAGCAAGCCACTGGAGAGGGATGGGGGGGTTTATCCATTGATTTTGCTGGGATGTGCCATCTGGATTCCTTTTTCCTCCCTGACAAGATGTCTGCTCTGGCCTGTTCCTTCACAGCTGGAGCTCCAGAAAGGCTGAGGACATCTGTTTGTCTTCACAGTTAATGGTCGGAGCTTGTCCATGATTGCTGGCTTCTGCTTCTAGCTGGCCTGGTTCCTTGCTTTTTAGTGGAGGGGAGTTCATGCCTGACTCGTAGCCTGCTGGAAACCAGAAGCATTGGAGTGGTCTATTCCACATCTGCAGCAAATGCTGCATCCCGGTGCCTAAAGACTCTTGGTCTTGTGCTTGCTGTGTTCTGGAAACTGCAGTTCTGAGTTCTGCCACATGGGCCAGTCTTTTTGAAGGACAAACTGATGTTACTTGCCTTTCCTCAGCCGTTGTTCTGCTGCTTCTGCTCCAGCACTGAGGGAATGCTCCATCCTGCCTGAGATGGGTGCTTCCAGGAATAAGATGCTTCCTTCTGTGAGCTGCACTGCAGCTTTGCCACAGACCCGTCAGTCCCGGTCACTGGGACAAAAAGGCATCTGATTCCTTTGGGCAAAGCATGGCCTGTCTTTTACCTGCTTTATGAGCTTTGTTAACGTCAATGCTCATAGACAGTGACCTCCTGTGTGGTGATTCTGCACCCATCTGCCTTCAGATGAAGTGTTGTAGGAAAGAACAAGCTTTTTTCCATCAGAAACCATTAAATTTCCACAGAACTGACACATATATTCCATGTTTGTTACAGACATAAGCTGCACCTCGTGTGCTGTTCTAAGGACTTGTGCAAGCCTTATGAACACTTGCCTGTGGACTCGATGTTCATGTATTACAGTAGAGAGAAAGGAAAGGGCTTTCTCAGCCTGTCTAATGCTTCACACAGATCTGCAGTCAAGCAATCTGTGGAAAGATTATAATGCTTTATTGAGGTGACTAATCCCACAATACCTAGGATTTCCTATGCTGCTCCATTTGCATTACTTTCCAATGGGATTTTGGAAAGCTATTTAAGTCCTGGCTGTGGTAAGTATAAAAGGCAAATAATAACTTAGCTAAAACAATCTACTAGAACCCCTTGACTAAACGTGTGATTTAGGGCTGTCTGTAAGTGTGCTTCTAAACACAAAAGGTCTGTTCAAGACTGATTTTGGTACAGAAACAATGAACTCTGTTGTTACGAACAATTGGTCTTGCTACATTTGAGCAGGGGGAGTGTGCACAACCATAACTCAGTGTCTCATTAACTACAGTAGAATGCATGAATAGTATCATGAGATATCTTAGGATGTCCTTGCTGTGGCTTAGAGCACAGACACCAGCTACTCTACAGCCATCTGTCTGGAGGGGAGGAAAAGGGGACTGCCTAAATAGAGCAATTCAATAGTAGATCTTGCTGTGGGTTGTGTTTGAGCAGTAAATCACCTGTGACTATTTGCTGAATAGGGAAGGTCCAAGTTGGCTTCACAGAGTTTGAGGCGGATGCTTAAGGAATACACCTGCACAGCTCACATCTGCTTCCTGGGGAGCTGCTCCTTTTCTGCTGCTTTGTCTATCATTTGTTCAGCCTGTTTGAAGCTCTTTAGTTGTGATCACATCAGCTCAGAACAAGTGCCTTGTACTACCCCGTGCGCCTGGATACCTGCCAGAGAGAGGGAGCTTTCCAGGCTCAGAAGCATCAACATTCCTTATAACCTCAGACACAACTCCAGCAGACTTCAGATTTAACTTCAAAGCAATTTAAGCTGCGTGGCATTTTCACAGCAGATCACACAGCCTGGGCTCTTTTCTCCTGCTATAGCCCTGCTATTTCTACCTCACATTTGCAGCCCTCCTTCTTTGCTGCTTCTAAGTGGCACTAGAAATGTTACTAAAACTCACTATGGTGCTCAGAGAAGTGGCAAAGCTTTAGGGAGCCAAGTGGGACAAGGCAGTGAGCAAACGTAGCTGTGTTTGCTAACCTGGTAGCACTGGGAGCACCTTGCAAGGTCACTGGGACTGTTAAGGCCACTGAGTGTAGAGCTGTGATGTCTGAGCTGTGGGAGAACTGTCTGGTGCTGTCAGACCTAGCAGGAGCTTAATACCCAGGGCAAACACTTTTAGACCTGGAAAGTGCTTTTGCTTCTATGCTTTTCCCACAACCACCTTGTTTTCTTCCTCCCAAATGGTGATAGATCAATATTGACTTACATAAACTTGCAAAGGTCTAGAAATCATTGTAAACGTCATTCGTGTGTTGCTTTCCTGTTGGAATTCTCCTCTCTACCTGTTCGGTCTCACCAGGTTTATGGAGCGAATTCCAGAAGTTGTCACTAGGCACAAGGTCAGGGGAGTGTGGGGGTGTGTTTGGTTGCTTGTTTGTTTTAAGGATCTTAAATGTTCATTGCAGCTTTTTCTCTCTGGCTCTTTCATTATGGCTCTCAATACTTAAATGTACTTCATGGAACCTTAAGGGGGCTCATGCGTTTATCCTCACCGTGATGGACATCTGGAATGCTGATGTGTCAATAGATTGGAACCTGCAGAGTCAGGTTTCATTGCCCTTGGAAAGAGCATGGCAGGGCATTGGCAACCAGTGATTCCTGGTGCCTTTTTCAAGTTTAAAGTTCGAAGTTCTCTAACCAAGTTTGATCCCTATTTGATCACTTCTGGCTGTCTCTGGGAGGTGAGTAATGGCAATGAGGAAGTCCAATGGGAAGTGGACCCAAATTCATAGACAGACCACCTCTTCTATCCAGACTCTGTTTAGAAGGGATCCATAACTAGGCAGTGTAATGTCAAAGCTTCTCTAGATACTTTATGGCTATGACATACTTGCAGAACATAGGAATGAGCAAGGGAGTTATATGTGCCAATGGACAAACTGGCACTGATGTGGACTTTGGTTGTCAATGTGAGCTCTTCTCTTTCTGTGTGCGCATTTGTCACTCCACAGCCTCTGATTTGAAAGTTCTGGAGCATTTCAAGGTTTTCTGTACGTTTTAATCTCCTGTATTGCTTGATTGATCCAACCGATTTGTATCAGATGCCAGTGGTGAACAATCCCTGGCATCTGGGCAGGTTTTCCGTCGTACATGTGAGGACTGTCAGAGGGCTGAGAGTCACAGCACGTAAAGGTCCCTGATGTACACTGGATCCCAGCTCCTTGCTCTTACTGGTTCCTTCTGGTCTGGAAACTTTGCATTCTCTGAATCTATGTGATTCAGTGGGATACAGAGAGCTACAGTGACCTGAGTCTTTGTTCTTGTTTCTCTCTAGATCCTAGAATCTCCAGATCCTCGAATCACAGACCCACGGCGGACCTGGATCTCCTTTGTTCACCGCCCAGATGATGGCAACACCTCTAAAAGGAAATGCAAAGGCAAAGACAAGAAACTAGTAGGTTATTGCTCTGCTGCCATCAGCTAACTCATGCACACTGCAGCTTCTCTTCCTACTGCTGATGTGCAAGGTTGTTTCGTATGCTCCAGCTTTTGCCTGGGTGCTGCTTGACCATACGTGCCTTTTTAAAGTCCTGCTTTTAATGATTTCCTTCTATGAGCTGAGAGGCAGGAGTGCTTCCATGCAGGCTTACTGCAGTTTAGTTGAGGAAACAGGAACTTCATCCATCAAAATAGCCCTGATAATACTGTTGTGTTCATGCCTCTAGTTTAAAGCTTTGAATGAACTGTTTCATTTTTCCCAAGAGCAATACTGTTGCACCAATACACATGTATGTGATCACTATAAGCAAAATATATTAATATCTATATTGATATCAATCTAAAATATTAATATATATTAGTATCTACCCAAAGTGTGGCTAGATGGTTATTCTGGTTAGAAAATAGAATAAGAAGCTTAAAGGCCAGTATGATTTGGTGCTATGAGAAGATACAGAAGCAGCAAACTTAGTGTTGTACCTGCTGTGCTTCATGCTGTATAAAGGTACTTGAAGAACCAGCTGGTGTTTACCTGAGCAAAGTTTATCCTCCTACGTAAAGATGTGAATAAATTCCAAGTGCTGGAATTCACAGCTGGCTGGAGAGCTGGCTTAAGATTTACTGCATCAGGTCTATAGTTGAACTGAGAGTATTGGGTGCTGCTCACATGGCTGTAGGACTGGCTCATGGCTGAGAGTGTTCTGGTTCTATCAGTGCAATGGCCTGGTTCTAACTCATCTGTGTTTCTTTGGTTACTTCCTTAGCGTGGCCTTGTTGGGCCTCCAGGACCTCCTGGTCCCCAGGGACCTCCAGGAGCACCTGGTGCTGAAGTCACCCGGGAAGTCCTTCTGCAGGAGTTTAAGGAGATACTAAAAGGTAAAGACCGTGTTTTGTGCCTTTGTGAGCTGCCTCTTTTGGTGAGCACCACGGCAAGTAAAGAACTGGCTTTGAAAGCATTCCTCTATCTGGGAATCAAAAATGTGACAAAATGTTTCCCCATTGCTGCTTAGTTCAAGTTGAAGAGTTAAGTGCAGAGCTAATGGCTTCACAGACCAGGCTCTTAAACTAAGCCTTTCCTACACCTTTTCTTTCCCCAGAAGCCATTGAGCGCCGAGCATCCCTGGCTATTTCAGCCCATCCTAGCCAGTTGCCTCCCCTCCTGCTCTCCTTGGAGGAAGTTTCGGCCCACAGACGTGTCGAGGAGGCATTCCACTGCAAGCTAAAAGGACAAGTGGTTGTAGACAAGAAGACCCTGGTAGAACTTCAGAATTTCCAGTCGGTGAGAAGGGATTACAGACTGAACCTGTGCAACTGCACAGCAGCCACTGTGCATAGATCAGCTTTAGTCCCCCTCATCTGCAAAGCTGCTGTATGGCTCTGTGGATAAAGGTGCTTCCTGAAAGGGCAGACTAATCCCTCAGGCTTGGATACTAGGAATACAGAGCTGCCTTTCCTGTGACTGACAGAAGTACGCTCTCATTAGTGATTTGTCATGGTTTATTAGTGATGGCCTTGGCAGTCTTGGGGTAAAGGTTGGACTTGATGAACTTAAAGGTATTTTCCAACCTAGTTGATTCTATGATTTCAGTGCTGAAGCTCACTGCAGTTAGATGGACATTTAGCTTCCTGACAAACCCAAGAGGCAGCCTTTCCCCCTCCCTAGCTGAACCTCATTACAGTTCTTACTGACAGGTCTGTGCAAGAGAGGGCTGTCTCACAGGTCCAAACAACAGTCAGGTTTTGCTTCAGTTAATGATGGAGAAAGACTTGTCCATGTCTGCCATTAGTTTGAAGGAGCTGTTTCTGTTTCAGTGCACACCTTGTTTAATTCCAGTGTAATGTTCAGATGTAAAAAAATGGCAGAGGCAGACAGAAGCCATTGGTTATGGATTCGTGAGGCCAAATAAGAGCCCAGACATCATTTTGTTAGATGGGCCAGTCCCGATGCTCAAATTCTTTACTTAATATCTTATCAAAGACTAACAAATTTTATCTCTATAATTTCATTACAATCATGTTATAATGACAAGCACACTACCACGGGATGCTGTAGGTCAGCGTAAGTATGGTTACAAGCAAGCTGTTGAATTTGCTATTAAAACTCTACCAACCAGCTGCAAATAGGACCAGAATTTAAAGTACAGATGTTAGGCAATGTAATAGCTACAACCAAATAGTTCCTTGGTAATTGAAGGGAATTACTCCAGATACTGGAGTCACAAGGACTGTCTAATTGCAAAAGGCCTTCAGGTATGTGGTTGCTTTTGTGACATGCTAAGAAGTGTCTGAAGACTATGAACAGGGAATACGGCTTTCCTCAGCAGGATTTGTAACACTGCCTATGTCAGAAGGTGCTGAGCCTCCCAGCTGCACTGAGTCTCATTTTGGAAGAACCTTGCCCAGCAGATCCTTTCCTATGGAGCAGTTTTGCTGCTAGAACCTCTCCCAGCTGCAGGACTAGAGGTAGTGGTTATGTTCTAAACAAGGTGCTTTCCTGGACCATTCCCAGATATACTTATGGAAGCCTGGTTTGACAGCAGTGTGGGTGCTGGCACGGAGGCAAGATTGTACTTGAAGTGTGGGTAGGGCTAAAGAGATCTGCTGCCTCATTAATGAGGAGGGAAAATGTGAATAAAGACATCTCAGCAATCAGTGTGTAGGCTGATGCTTCCCATGCTTTGTTATCCCATGCCTAGCTACTTTCTAATTGCTCCTGGCCCTGAAGCTGCTGTGGGAGGGCTGGCAGGGCTCTGGATGCCAGCCTTTCATTTCAGCTTTGGGACAAGAAGTGTCTGGTTTTAGCTTGTGCTCTGATATAGGGGAATTTGCAGGGAGGGAGACAGTGGATGTTCTTACGAATACGAAAACATTGGCTTTAAACAGTCCAAGGGGGAGAGAGAGAGAGATAATTCCTTTGCCTCCATTGTGTCAGTTTAATAGTGTGAAGAAGCCAACAGTTTGCTACTTCTCAGTGCAGTGATAAGGACTGACTCTAATTCCTGGATTTGGACCTTACCCAAAGCATTCTGAGATAGTGGAAAGACCCTGTGCTGAGAAACAGCCTATCCCATCTGCACTGTCATTTGAGGATAGTGTATAAGTCACTCCGACCTTGAGTACTGAGAGTGCCTCATGGTTTTCTCATCCTCCTGTGCTAAATTTCCTACAAGAATATTCCCTCTTTCTTTTCCTCTTGGTCTCACAAATTTCTTAGTATCTGGAGTGAAATTCCCCACACTTCTTCCTCCTGTATCTCATTGTTTGAGGTTTCTAACAATTGCCTCTTGAAAAGCTTTCAGGATGGTACTTTACCCAGCCAGGATTGAAGTAACTGCAGCCTCTGACATGCCATGGAAGAGGGGTTTATCTGGAGCCCAAGAATGTTTCTGGAATCAAACCATTTAAGATGAAGGTGGTCCATGTGCTTTGCAGTCCTGGTTTCTCTAGTGCCTTAAGGTCCAGCTAAATAGCTGCCTCTGGCAGCTGAATGTAATTGCTGCTTCAGCAGAGCGGTGCATCCTCTGTGCATTGTGGCTGCTGTGCAGGCACACTGCATTGCTTTCCATGTTGTTTATCACTGAAAAGTGAAACTGAGAGGTGAAACATCTCCATTCTCTGTGCACAGTTCCTATTTTCCACCCACAAATAAACTATGGAGTGTATGAGGAAGATGTGGGGACAGGAGAGGAACCTGGAGGAAGAGAAGCTGACCTTGTACAGAACAGCTGTGCATAACTCATGAGTTTGCTGTTGGTCTGCTGACTGAAATGACTGTGTGCAAGTAGTTAGTTCTTAGCTAGAAATCCCTGCAGTGTTTGAGGCAGCAAATGCAGCAGGAGCTCTCATTGGCATGGGCTTTAATGGAATCTTTTGCCCAGAGAAACTCACCCTGCCTTGTCTATTTCTAGGAGCAAAAAGAATAACAAAGCCACAGAGGGCATGAAGAAACAGGAATGTTTTATCAGTGGTAATTTACTGGTGCCTAAAATTGCCTTCCATGCCCAGCCAGTGGGTTTGGAATTATGTTGCTGATTCTGCTAATAGCTGTAACAAGAAAGGAATGAATTAACCATGCATTGCAGCTTTGCACATACAGGGCTTGGATCTGTTCTTTCAGTGAGATAAATCCAAAATACCATTACCAAAAAGGACGGTGTAGTGACAGCATAAGAAGAGAATCAAGCTCCTTCCATAGTCTTTGTTGTTAGGTTAGATGATACATTGACCATATGTGTATATGCAAAGAAAACAGAGCTCCTTTTCTGTGTATGTATATGCACATGTGCATACACATAGTCTAGTGTGAGGCATTCCTGCCCATAGCAGAGGGTTGGAACTAGATGATCTTAAAGTCCTTTCCAACTCAAACCATTCTATGATTCTATATGTAAGGCACATTGATAAATATATAAAAAAGTATATAAGTGTATGGAATGTAGTTGTTCTGCAGCTCATTATCACTGTTTTCCCATTTTACTTATGGGAAGTGTCCCTGCTGTTGCAAATATGCATCTATTTTCCCCACCATCTGCATACATAAATCATTTCTAGCTCTATGAAATGTAAGGCTCCAAGCTAGATCTAGTAAAGAAGGAATTTCGCTTTGAGCCTTGCCTGGGATTTGCTGACTCAAGGCAGGTTAGTCATTGCATTCCTTCTACCATGTAGTAACTCCAAACGAACATCACCAGACCCAAATATGTGCAGGTTTACTTCCCATCAAAGAGAGAGCTAAGGGTGTTAATCCTACCCTGCACTGTGAAAGCTGTCAGTTCCTGGCTGTGATGAGCTAGAATAGCAAACAACTTCCTTCTAGTACTTGAACAAAGGTGTTCCAATATATTTTTAGCCTAATAGCACCCATGGCAACACTGCTAGAAATTTCAGCCACATCTCAGACCCCTTTCACCATCTAAGCACGCAAACCATACTCAAATGTTGGGTTATAATGTGTTGTGCATGGTTTAGGGGTATTTGTGCCTTTACAGAGTCAGGTTTGAACAGCTCTTCTGTGCCTTAAGCCCAGTGCAGAGCACACCTCTCATGACAGCACTCACACTGCACAGAATGCCCTTGTGGTGGAAGCAGAGCCTGCCTAATGTGCTGCCTTGGCCCAGTGAAGCTACTTCTCCCCAGCTCCAGCTTCAGGCTGAATCTGAGGCCAAAGCAAACAATAAACATTTCTCCTTGAGTTTGTTTTAGCCTGAGTCAGATCATGTGCTGTGAGTTTGACTTAGAGCTGCTTCCTCGACGTGAGTAGAAGCTGCAGGGTTTTGCTTATTCTGGAGAATCCAAAGTTAGAACAAAATGAAACTGAGTATGGGATGTGTAAGGGTTCAAGCAGTTGTTCTTCAAGCTGCCTGACTTAGATCTCAAGTGGGTAGACCCCATTGGAGTGTTTCCTCTGTCCTTGTGTGACAAAGCAATGCATAATGTTCCATTTTTAAGCCTGGGGACACTGTTTGGCCCCATCTAGGAAGTGTCTGGGAGTCGTAGGGACCTTTTGACTCATATAATGGGAGATCATATAATGCTCCATCCCTGGCAGTGCTCAAGGCCAGGCTGGACAGAGCCTTGGGCAACATGGTTTAGTGGGAGGTGTCCCTGCCATAGCAGGGGCTTGGAACTGGATGATCTTAAGATTCTTTCCAACCCTAACTATTCTATGATCTTGTGTATTAGAACACCAGTGGAGGCTAGAGGCCACCAGGACAAGCAAAGCATTAGGAATGCAGTGAGCACAGTGAGTCAAGATGGGTTAGAAGAGCTCAGGAGTGAGCAAAAAGAGCATCTTCATGTCTCATACTGATCATTTTGCCTCCTGTGGGTTCCAGATGCTGAGAGAGAACCTATCTGGAAGGTGTGTTCTGGGGAGACAAGGCAGTAGGTTTGTTCTCATGGGCATAACCTTGTTCTTTGTCATGGGTAGAGGTGACTGTTGGGGTGCTGGGGACTTGTTCAAGGTCTGCTTTTCCCATCTTACAGCCTCTGGCCAAAGGCGCTTTCCTCCGGGGGACAGGACTGAACCTGGCAACAGGGCGTTTCACAGCACCCGTGTCTGGCATCTACCAGTTTTCAGCCAACATCCACGTTGGTGAGTGGTGTCCACAGAAACCTCTCCTGTACTGCTTCAGAGGTGCAGGATGGAGCCCTGGGGAACTCTCTGGGTCCTGTATGACTTGAAGCATGGGTAATGGCAGCATTTTGCAGTGAGCTGGGTACTTTCAAAGTCAATGCCACAGCAGGCTGCTCCATGCAAGCTAAGCACATAACATTCCCTATGGATGACATTCATGTGTGGAAGTTACGGCTTCCATGGACTGCCTCATCATGGTCTTCACCATGGACTGCAGGGTGTTGGACTAGATGACTAAATGACCTTTAAAGGTCCTTTCCAACCCAAACTATTCTGATTCTAAAAGTGCTATCCCAAAGGTGCTACCACCATTGCTGATTTGCTCCTTGGCCAGTGGTGGGTCTGTTTTGAGCCAGCTGGCACTGGCTCTGTCAGACACATAGAAGTTTCCAGCACCTTCTTACAGAAGCCCCTACCCAGATGTTGCCAATGAAACCCATCACAAGCCATAAGATTCCTGGTGTCTCTGCTAGCCAAACACCAGCAACAGGTGCTCTGTGTTGTGTTTACATTGCTTGTATTGCTTCTACTGCTTCCACCAGATCACAGTGAGCTAAAGAGTAAAGTCCAACTCCGAGCCAGAGACAACGTCCGAGTGCTGATCTGCATTGAATCCTTGTGCCACCGATACACGTGAGTTACTACAACACTGCCTTGGCAACTGGTTTCCTCAGAGGGGCCAATGATTCAGCCAAGTGTGGAAATCAGGTTCATCAGCAGTGAATTTGATATGATGAATGCTTCTAGAACTTGTCTGAGGAGAGATTCTGTCTGGCCTTTAGCTTTTATATGGGTTTTCTATATGCTGGTTTATAACTTTTCAGTGCCAATTGCTCTAAATAGCTGAATATTGCATATCTTGAGAGAACTGTGAATGAAACTGAATGTAGCTGAAACTGGATGTAGCTGATGATGCTGAATGCCCAGCTATCATCACAAACAGAATGAGAGAAACACTTCAATTTTGATGATTTTGTCTGCATCCTGAATGCATCACAGCATCTCATTCATGTTGCCATGGAAGTGCTGCAGTGATGAGGAGAATGAATAGGTGGAAAATAGAGGTGAATGACTTTCATTTTGCTTCTCTGTTCTGGTGAATGTGAGCACAAGAGTTACCTGAATAGGAAGATTCCCTATGGGGTCGCAAAAAACTCCTGTGCCTTCCTCATTGCAGGAGCTGAAAGCTCTTAGCATCAGCAGATTCATCGTTGTCTCTGAGACACCTCTCATGTGGTGGGTGAAAGTGTGACTGGTCTGTGGCATGGAAGGAAGATGGGTGGAGGGATGGGAACCTGTCTGGACAGACACCATGCTGGCAGAGGCTGAGCTGCCTGCCACCCGGGCTTGTGGAATTTCCTGGGGATGTCAGCACACACAGTCATTCATTGAGGGAGCTGAAAGAGCCCTGAGGGCTTTCGGCTGACAGAGAGGGAAGCTGGGAGGCAAGGAGACAGTTGGAGTAAAAGAGATTAATGGTGGGAAGTTCCCACCCAAGCCAGGCTTTTGGCAGGATATGACACACGGATTGTGCTCTTCAGTCAAGGGGGTGCCAAGTGACTTTGCTCTCTTTGGGCCAAATTCCCCTACCTCTTATACATCTTATTTCCTTGCAAAGGGGCTGGAAACAGCACGTTTGCACTTGCTAGGTTTTGTCACCACCACGTCATGGAAAAAAGGGAGGAAGGGGTTGGATTTCTTGGAAAAACAACTAGATCTGCTACCACTGGCTGGGCAGATTTCAGAGGAAGCAGGCATGGAGCTCTGTGCTTTCATATTGCTTTGGAGCTATTGTGGCAGTCAAAAAGTGGGATAACTGGTACATAGGGAAATCCAAAGGGGGTGTGCAGCACCTCTTCAGGGGTAAGGGACAGAGAGTATAGGACCTCCAGAAAGGCCTCTGTGAGAGAAGGTGGCTCCAGCTGAGTTCTGCATTCACAGTCCTGTACCCTCTATAGGTCTTCCATTAGACCTACTATGAGGACAAGGTTCTACTGTTCTCTCTTCATCAAGCCAACATTCCACCTGCTTAGTAGAGATGGGCACTAGGACCACCAGGTCCTATTTCTAGGGAGCTCATGAGTTGTTGTCATTCCACATACAACTGTTGTGACTTCCTGAGGTGTTTAACCTGTTGCTTTCCTTTGCTACTGTTTAGGTCTTTGGAAGTCATTGCTGGTCTGGAAAGCAACAGCAAGATCTTCACTATCTATGTCCACGGCTTACTGCAGCTGCAGGTAAGCCTATGGAAGCTGGGAATCACTGTGCTAATTTGCTTGGTGGGCTGTGGAGTTCTTTAGTGGTGAGGCTGTATTTCCACCTGGAGATGGGGAAGATTTTATTAATCTTCTTTCTAAGGTTAATGAAGTTAAAAGCCTTACCTGGGGTGATTAGAGAGAATCTGGGGCAGCAACGGGAACAAAAGCCAGACCTGTGTTAAATGTTCTGATTTAAAGCTACAGAGGTAACTTCCCTCTAAGAAATGACAGTATTCCATTGCTCACATCTCCCCTAGCATTGTCAAGGAGCAATTCTACTTGCCATTACATAGAAAGGAATCTGAAGCATGGATGACTTACTTGGCTAGTCACCCCAAAAGATGCTAGAGCAGTAAGGATCTAAGTAACAAACCTATAACACAATTACACATCTTCCACCAGGTCAAAGCTGCACTAAATGAACAGATCAGATCCTGTTCCCAGAGCCATGGAAGAGTGCAGGAGACCTCTGTGCTTAGTCCATAGGAGTGAAATGCTTTCCCCACACACCCTTTTGCACTGGGATGAACTGTCCTTTCCCTCTCATTCCCTCTGCAGGCTGGCCAGTACACCTCCATATTTGTGGACAACAGCGCTGGAGCTCCCATCACCATCCAGAATGGATCTGATTTCATGGGCATGTTAATGGGTGCATAGCATCACCCGCAGCAGGGAAGGATACAGATTAGAGCATTGCAGTGTATATTTGACTGAAGAAACCTTTACTTTGCCTCTTGAAGACTGCTTCCTGTTGGCATCCTTTTAAGCAGGGAAAGAGCCTTTCCCTTCACAGCTACTTCAGCTTGCTTTTGGAGGCTACTGCTTTTCAAGGTCCACACCAGTTCATTCATCATAAAGAATACACTTTTATCATTCAGAAATGAACTCTGTGATATTTAATTTGTGCTTCACCAGATGCTCACTGAACAATAGGCTGAGGTTTGGCATTTGTTATGTTAGAACACGATAGCACTTGTAATCAGTGTGTCTTTTGGGATTGACTGTGGGGTGCTTGAGTTTGTAAATGAAGGATTGAGAGGGGAAGTAAAACAGTGACTATATTCTATGTGTTGTGGAGGAAGGAGACAAGGGTTTGTCAGCAAAACTGCTTTTTAGCACTCAGCTGTAAATGGCACAAGCCCTCTCTCATGTTCAGAATTGGGCGTATTGACAAGTAGTATATTAATTCTCAGACAATGCCTGTTTCAGAAATGGGAATTCAAGGGCTGAACTCTTTAACTGTGGTTCTTTATGTCTAAGTATTGCCTTGATGTGATTGATAGAGTGAATACCTTGCTGCCTGTACATTTTGACTTTATGAAAAGGTAAGGCCAATAGCACCAGTTCTAGCAGGAACTCCCTTACTTGTGTTCTTATGTTTTAGTAGGATGCACGAGTGGGTTTGTTAATGTGTCAAATGCATCACAGTGGTTGTTAAAAGCCTGGCAAAGGCAGTGGGGAGAGCAGCTTTGGATCAGTATGTCATCTGCTTGGTGCTTGGTTCAACTGCAGGGAAACAGTGGCTGGGCTTATAGAGAGCCTATGTGAGCTCTGCTTGCCTTAAAGTGCTGACAAAGACCATCTGAAAGACCATCCAGTGAATGTTTCTGGATGTGAGATCCAGCCCCAAAGTGCTCTGTATCCAGCTCCAGGTTATAAAGTCATTTAAAGAGAGTAAAAGGGTGTTGACATTTCAAGGTGTTACCCAAGATGTGGTAACATCCTTGTTGTTAAAAAACCCCACTCATGTAATGAACCTCTATAGCTTTGCCTTCCAACAGACCCTTGTATTGATCCAACTTAGCTTGGCTGTGCCACAGTGTCATAAATAGGTGGTAACAAAGCCCAAATTGGAGTCCAGATACTTGTTCTGGAATGTCTGCAGCGAATGGAGCACATCCCTTTGGTCATTGTGCTCCAGTTTTGATCAACTACAATATCTTTGTGCAATGAAAACACGCACTGCTGGGGACAGCAGGAGGTGTGAAAACAATGTCATCTATTGCTGGGTCTGCTGTTCAGGTTGATCAATCTGTGATGTAACTACAAGCTCCAGTAACACTGCTGGTGGAGTTGGTGGTATGCAAAGATGTCTTAGTTCAAGAGCTGTAAACCAGGCACGAAACTGGCTTTTTCATCTCCATTATAAATACCTTGAGACAGATCTTTAAGGGTGCTAAATGGTATTTTTTTGTCCTTTGGGAAGAACATTCAAGTGATGCCTACAGGAAGAGGAAAGAGAGGGTATGATCAAGGTACAGGGAATAGTCAGTGCTGTTATACAGGTACACACGGGTGAATTCACTTTCTAATCAAAGGGATGTGGCTGTCCTAACTTGACCTGTATGCCTGTCTAAAATACAGCAGCTATCGATGTCCATATATTCATTCCTTCTCCACAATACATGCCAGAATTCCTATGGATTTTTTTGTGGTACACTTTGGGGAGAACATGCTATTTAGAGGCACAGCAAGTAGCAACAGTCACCATTTCTGGAGCTTCAGGAAGCAATGTAACACATGAATTCATCACTAAACCCTATCAATAAAGATTGGCTTTGATGGAGTAAGTGGAGTGAGGGCACACAGCCCCTATCCCAGCATGTATTACTGTATGTTGTACTGTGTATCTGTAATAAATGGGGCTGTCTCCTGCACGACTTGCAGCGACAGAATCCAAGTGGTGTGACATGAAACATATGTTGTGTATCTATAGGTGGGTTTGAGCCAAATCTCACTGTTGAGTAAATCAGAGTTATAATATTTATTTTGCTGTAGAACTAAAGCTGTTTGTCACACTTTGGTTTGGGATTTGTGACTTATTCCCCCCCCCCCCCCCCCCCCCTGTCTCNTTGGATGGGACACATACTTTAGCAGAAATTGTGACAAAACTTTTAAACACTAATGGACCCCCCCCCCCTTTGCTGTGTTTTACTCTCATGATCTCCTTAGTAGGAGACTAACAGTTCTGCCTTTGTACCTCTTCTCCCTTTTGTATATAACAAGTGTCACGATGGGTGTTTCTCCAGTGTACTAGGAGCTGCTGGAATGCCTGCTATCCCTTATGGAGGTTTCTTCTGCATCACCAAGGTCTTTTAGCTGAAAGACTCCTATTTCTCCCTTCTTTTCCCTCTTCTTTGCCTGTTGCCCCCCCCTTTTCTCCCTCCTATTCCCTTCCCCATTTTTGCCTTTTTCCCCCTAATTTTTCCCTTTTA